>JAUZNK010093903.1:0-12321 GCA_035046665.1 Euphysa ruthae | reverse complement strand
CATACATACATACATACATACATACATACATACATACATACATACATACATACATACATACATACATACACACACACCAACACACACACACACACACACTTTGGATGATTAAGGAAATAAAAAAGTTACGATTTCAGAAACAATGCAATGACAAAACTCGGATATACCAAAATAACTCTTATTCATTTACAGATTTTTTTTTTTTTTTTTATTTAAACTCTATGGATTTCCTCCTCTTAACTCGAGCTGTTAAAAAGATGATACGAACAGCCTTCAAGAAAATTTAACAACGTAATAATTGCATAAAAAGAACATTGCTGCTGACAAAATTAAATATTTTCCCTTTATAACCTAGATCTTATTATTCCTCTATTATTCTATTATTCATATTTTGAAAGATCCTGTTAATCATAATTCTACTGCATAAATATCCGATAAACTTGATCAATATATTATATAAGATATTTCATAATTTATTTAGGTTAAGCCAAATATCTAGGAAAAATGCCCACCCCTATATTTTTGTACTCAATTCTTTGATTGATTGAGAATCCACAATAACTTTACATGAATGAAAAAATGTATGATACATGACAAAATAAGGTTGTTGCTATGACTATATTAGATTAATTTTGATTCTGTCATTACTTTAAATGATTGAATAAAAGAATGATATGAAGATACAACTAACTGTTTTGCTTAAAAGAAACGTAAACCTAAATCTATCATTGAGGTATAACATTGAGAATGGTCTTTTTGACTTGAAATGAGTTTATAGGCATGATTATATCAATGTCTATTGCTATTAGCAACTCATGCGTGCATTGTAAAAATGATAAGGGATGTTGAGAATGAGTTTGTTTCGCCCCAAGACTAATCTTCACCTCTAACACAGAAGGCACAAGTGATCTGCCACCCAAGTTTTGAAACCAAGGCTATAGATACAATGTTTATATACAGTTTTATAAATGGTAAACTAAAAAAGATGAAGCAATCATATTAAACATGTTCTCAGGACTTCACTAAAATATGAAAGGAATAGAATAATTAAACTTGAGAGACAAAGATCAATTTATTAGGTTCTGAAAAGGTAAGGTTAGATATTTAATATTATGGAGTTTTTCTTGTTTTTTGATACCCCAGCCAGTTATTTTCAAAGTTTTATTTCTTTTTAAACTCATATTTTTATAATATAATTAGTATCCTAGATTGGCTTTTTAATTGTGAAATTATTGCACTGATAATACAGTTTTCATAACCTAGCTACACATGCAAATAACTTTTTTTCAAAGAAATTTGAAATTAAATATTCTCATTCCCACAGTTTCAGCTCAAATAGATCAAAATCGGTCCGAAAGTTTAAAAGTTCAATGGTTAGGAAGTTATGTTTCTGGTGATTGGACTTTTAAAAATTTTTTGTGACCAAAATGTAAATGCAATGGGAAAATTTGGTCTGAAAAAATGTAGATAGGATGTTTTGTGTGGCGGTTATTTTGTAACTGGTATATTAACCTTATATGGTTAATATACCAGTTTGGACATTGTTCATTGAGAGCCACGAGTCCTTTGGTTATTGTTCAAGGATGTTCCTGGATTCCAGTAGTCACTAAATGCTTATTTTATATGGTTGCTGGATTTCAAATGTTTTTTTTTTTTTTTTTTTTTTTTGTTTACACTGGATATAATATTGAAATTGTGTGTTTTTCTGTGTGTGTTTTTCTGTGTGTGTGTTTTAGCTCTCAATTTCTAGACGAACATAAATTGAAATTGATTTTATACACACACTAACTTAATTCAGAATCATTTGATGACACAAAAAGAATGCTAAATATGTAGTTACAAAACGAAATGGTAACCAGAATTTAAAAGAGTCACGAAATATTTTGTTGATTTGGAGGATATTGCTGAATGTATCGGTCTATAGGAAAAGAATTACATTTTGATAGTTGATGTATTTTATTACAGTTAATTTGGCTAGCCAAATAAGAATGTTATGAAAAATTTATAAGTTTCTTTCTCCTTTCTTTTCTATTAACACTTGAACTATATTGAGAAATAAGCTTTCCTGGTTCATAATATTTGCTGTTGAATCTAATTTTTTTTATATACATTTAGATAAATTGTCCAGATCTATCCGTAATCGTACAAATGTTCATTTTGGAATGTATTTTTCTTTATTTGAATGGTTTCACCCTCTGTATTTGTTAGATGCAGAAAATAAGTTTAAAACTCAGGAATATGTTAAGGTATGTTAGATGTTAATATATTTATAACTGTAGATTTGCAGCTAAGAAATCTTGAATAGTGCCCTGTGTTGCCACACCAGAGACAAGTTTTGATGAAAGACAATCCATGTCCTGAAATTAAGTTCATATCGGGGTTTCTTTGTTTTGACATTTCTGGACATCAGGCACAGAGTGATTTTGGGGTCTATCCAGATTAAACCCTATTTTAAGCATCAGAACCGACAAGAGCCTGATTGAGCCCATTTCACAAACATTTTAGGTATGGGCTAATGCCATTAGGAGAATCTTTGATATAAGCTATAGCCATGCCTTTGAATTTTTCTCAAAATCAATGCATGTTTGTTTTATTCCAAAAATTTGTTTCAAATACGAAAATAGGAATGTAAAACTATTTTTGCTTGTTTCTCTACTTTTTAAATTAAAAGATGCATATTCAGCTGTGAAATTCTTTCCTATTTATTCTAAGTATATTAAAGATTCGGTGGATTTATTTTAGCGATAAATTAAAGCGATATAGTATTTGTTTTATTCCTAAGACTATGATGCATATGTCAGATTCACTCTACTTTATGATCTATGTTGATTGCTCGTCTCTTGCATATTTTTTTTTTTTTTTTAACAAACTATGTAATAATAACTAAGTATAGTATAGTGATGTATTAAATACATTTATTGGGGAACTTTGTGGATAAACTTGGAATATACATAGAAATCCGATTACTAATTTTGAATAAAAAGCTGAGGCAATTGAGCTGGTTTTTTCTTTGTTAACTAACCTGTATGAATATTATCCATGTTAATGTTGCATTAATGTTGCTGATTCTATATCCACAGCTCCTGAATAACTGTACTACTCTTATCATAAATTTGATTTCTTAAATAAAACTTCTTGTTATAGCAAGTTGCGAAACCTCAGATGTACGATTACGTGAACAAGTACAAGCCTGAATACATCTGGTCTGACGGGGATGCGGGACCTTCTGAATATTGGGAAAGTGAAGAATTTATAGCGTGGCTTTATAACGATAGGTATATTTTATATTTCTAAAAATATATGTTTTAAAAATTGAATCAAAATTTTATTTGAAATGACAAAATGAAGGGATTTTGGTGACAAAATGGGTGATCTTGCACCCATTGATATGGTTTTTATGTCCAAAATTTTTTCAAAAAATTCATTTTTTTGGATTTACCCAAAGTACGGTCATTTTTGGCCTAGAATAAGCATTTTTAAACTTTTGTCAAAATTTGTCCATTTACTTTTTCTGAACTTTCACAAAGTTTAAGGACTATAGAGGCAATAGAAGAAATAAGTTACACTTTGATTATGCTGAAATTTTTCTTTCCTGAAATTTTTCTTGAAACCTACTAGTTGAATTTTTTTTTTTTAAATTTTACATGTAATTAAAGGTCTATAGAGGGAAATTTTAGTGATGCTTAAAAATATTTTTGATTTCTTTTTTATTTTGGCTATTTTAAAAATGGTAAAAATGATTTTCCGTTGTTATTGAAATTTTGATGTTTAAATTTTTTATTTAAACTTTTTTTGAGTCTTCGAGCCTCCAGGACTCGAAACATGCTAATTTTTGGTCTTAAAACAACATTTCTGAAATATTATCTAGTTGCGTTCATAATTTTGATGAAATAGCAACATTTTTATTGCAGTACTAGGAAATGGTCCTTATTTGTCCTTGTTTATATCCAACACCCTTCTTTAATCTGAATCAAGGATTAACGAAGAATTTAAATACTGTCAATTCACTGAATATTTAGGCTTAACTTTTCCCAAAGCTCGTACTATTATTAGTTGTTAGTTTTTCCCATGGTTTCAGGGTGTTAATTGATGTGTTTGATGGATTAAGTATTTGTTCATTTTCAAAGTTTTTCTAGATTTTTCATAAAATAGGTTGTCTGGTAGTCCATTAATCACTAAAGTGCTTGTTATTGTTGAATTTCTTCCCATTGAATAATTGCTATCTTTATTTTTAGCCCTGTACGGGATAATATTCTTGTAAATGACAGATGGGGTTATGGAACAGCGTGTAAACATGGAGATGTTAAAAATTGCAATGATAGATTTCTACCAGGTATTTTTTTGTGTTAGTGATTGTAGGAAAATGAATTTTCTGTCCACTTTGAGAAAAAAAAGAGATCATTTTAACCTATATTATATAGAAATCTTTATTATCCAAATTAGGGAATTTTTGGTTCAAAATTTCACTATATAATAATTTTTTTATTTTTTTAGATAAAGGCCTTGCTTTCAAATGGGAAAATGCTATGACAATTGACAAACATTCTTGGGGGAACCGACGTAATGCAAACATTGAAGATTATCTGACTGCCAGTGAACTTATTCAGCAGTTAGCACAAACCGTTAGGTAATTAAATAATTCACAATAAATAAAAATGTAATCAAATATAAGTTTATTTACATTCTTCATGTGAATAAACCCCATTCTGATAGAGAATTTTAAAGAAGTTTAATGAAATAGATGATTTCATATTATTCTCGTGGACTGAAAAACAAGATATTTTTTAGCCGAAGTTGTTGTTAAAGATATTTAATACATCTGCATGGAGTTTATTTGAGTAATAAATGCTTCCAACCAAACACTTTTCTAATAAGGTGCCTTTTAAATATCAAAATATTTGAATGATATTTTTATTAGATTTTCGAAGTTGAACTTTTTGCTGGAAAGTGAAAAGTTTATGGGGGCAAGCATAGATTGGAAACTGGACAGAGCCATCTCACCCAGGTTTGCATTACACTGTGCCTGTCGGTAATTGTCTGTTTGTTATTGTGTCTCTCGGTTAATGTGTCTGTTGGCCTATCCTTTATTTTTGCGACGTTTTTACAAATCCAAAGTGTATAGTGACTAAACATCTGCACGCACAGTACCTGCAGGTCAGCGTTGTTCCTACTGTAACCTTCGAAGCCAAGTCTGTGGCAAATTTCAGCAAGCCACTTTCAAAAGAATGTGCAGTGACCTAGTATGATGTCGCCGGCATCTGATGGTAGACCGAATGAGTCTAACCACTTCACTGATGCTATCGCAACGACATGATATGAGATCCTGCCTGCTACCCAGTGGCTACCGGGTAGCTTGTGTGTCATAGTTAAAGATTAATGAGGTAGCTGTCGCGAAAGTGCCGCCTATTGACAATGATCCTATATAAGTGTAGATCCAATGTGTACATTGTGATCTATCGGCCATCAAATCAAACACATGGATTGCACTACCTTCCACATACCTTGCAAGGTCGATGAAATTATTGTTGGTCGCCCAAGCCTTACTGGCGAAATCAAGTGTGGCAAGATACTGTCGTCTGACAGAGGAGCCTTTCAAGCTTGTTCTGTTAAAGACGGGATCATAGGCGATCTCAGGCACCTCTCTCGAGCTAACGGTCAGCTGTAGCCTATTCAGTCCATAATTTTATAAGTTGTGTGGGTTCTGTACTATGTCCCCTTCTAACGCTGATACACACACAATAGCTACAATTACGTGGCTAGGTAGTGGACCACTCCATGTATTCTTCAATTTAAACTGAATCTTGCCTGTTTCTTGTTGCTGGTAGAGTCCTCTCCATAGGGTCCAGAGTTTTTTCTTTCGCCGTACGCTCTATAGTGAAATTTGTGGCAGTGGGTTCAATTCTACTCGATTGACAAACCAGCGGGCAGATGTGATCCTAATAGCGGCTCCAACTACCGGTTTGGTGGCAATCAACATAAACTTTGGCTTAGCACGATTTAAGGACAACCACAGGGCCATATCATTCAGTAGCAGCCGTTTTTTTCATATAATCCCCCAGAACTGGCGGAAGGTGACATTTACTGCTGGTGCAGCATTAATAGCTGCCTCTGCTACCATGTGATTCTGTCGAGCCAAAAAGCCCGTATTGGTGTCACCTTTAGTCTCGAAATGTGTATGGATATCTGGATACCATCCTTCGATCTGACCAGCACCACTCTCGCCATAGTTCTTGTTTTTCAACAATAACTTGAGTAGCATCAGTTGGTAAGGGTATCACTGCTTGTCAAGGTTGGATATGGCTCAACCAGATTTATCAGTTAGATTAACTTTCCTAAACAGACTGCTCAAACAGATTGGTCAATACTAATTATCACCAGCTACGATACTCCCTGCAGTGCACACATAAAATTTTACCTCAAAATCGATATCGGATAGATCGATAAAGTCAATTTTGGCCCCGTTTCAAAATGAAGCTCATTTGTGTGTTCTAGGTCACCTTTGGTTTCTACAAGCTCATGGTAGGTCGTGATTGTATCAGTCGGTATTGTGGGCACCACCCACAAACCTGTGAGCTCAGGTAGATGCGTGTAAAGATTACTCTTTTCATGAAAAGCTTCCATTTCGGTGTTATATATCACCTTAAAAAGCGCGCATGTCTAACAGGGATGATTGCTAACTTACATACAAAATCGGGCACGCAGCGGTGAGCCCAGCACGTCCAAGATTTATGAGGTTTTCCTTGATGGTTGCTGTTTGAGCTGCAGTCTTCAATCTCTCTTTTATTAGCCCATTTGTGGTAAGAGGCGCTGTGAAGGCTTGTTCAGCCATTGTCAGAGCGGTCTTGGCAATGCTTTTCATTACAGGGACTGCCCTACACTTGATTCTACCCTAAAGATTTCCAAAGAAACCTGTGCCTCCTTGCACGTAATAAGGCAATGTTCCACCTGCTGGGTCTACTTCATTGATTGTAATGAGCTTGTATTCAATTGATGAGATTTGTAGTCAGGTCCACTAGCCCTCCAGTTGATTATGTCACCAGGACTTGCATTGCCCAGTGTAATGGTTTGCAATTTCCAGACTTGGAAACTTCCTACGTTTGTATTCTTGATAATGCCAATATAGACGAGAAGGCTGCTCACTCCTCCAGTGAAGTCCGAAAGTTTGTGACTAACATGGGTTCCAGCCTCGAGTTTTGGTCCTGTCGGGAAACCCAGAAGCACAAGTAAAGTCCCTGAAATGATATTATTATTGGTTATTGTGATAGATGATTTCGTTGTAGCCATATTCACCGAGACCGTGATGCCTGTGTTTTTAAGGACCTCATTAATTGCACCTCCTAGTGTGGGTGCAGAGTCGTAGTTCCCAGGGGTTAGGTGAACTTCTTTTGTGGGAAAAACCAGTAGGTTGTTCTTCTCTGTAAACTTCTACCAGGTGTATGGTATGGTAGCGCTGATTAGAAACACCTCCTAATCTCCTGGAAACGGGAGGGTCTCAGTCAGCTCAACTTAATTTCTAATAATTTTCTGTGCCATGTTGTCCTGGTAAAATAGAGTGATTTTTAATAGAGCAATGAAAGTTGGTGCATTTATTAGGTATCTTAGTATAACCTAGTCTCTAAGAAAAGTGATATACTTCTCTGCTTTTTTCAACTTCTTGCTTGAGGTTCTGAGCAGCTTTGCTTGGTTTAAAGCGTCACATGCCTTGCCGTGACTTCATTTCTCAGCGTGGTCCATGGCTTGTTTTAGCACTTAATACCACTTCCCTTTTGCTGTGTTTTGTCATCGCTATCTCTCATGGTCAATTGCTCATCAAAATTTTGAGCTAGCACATCAACTTCTTCATCGGATGATAGTGGTTCAAAACTTGATTGATTTTATTAGTGTTTTCAGTATCATTCTAGGAATTTAGAGTATTGATCCTTTAGATCTACTCGTTTGACCTCCTAACATTGGTTGAATCCTTCGAAGAGGCTACCCCCTGCTGCTGAAACATTTTACCGAGCTCGTCAGCTCCAGTTGGAACCTGCCCTTTGAAACCTCGTGAGCCCTTAACGAAGCTGTCACAAGTTTACTATCTAGAATTGATTAACCATCGATTTCAATTTCACCGTCCTTGTTAAATCGTTATATTGTAACCTTCAGATTATTGTTTAATGCATTTTGGTTTTAAACTTGAGCATCTGAGGTGGGTTAATAGAATCATCTCCACCTAGTGCAGCCAATTGCTCCTCTAGGGGTGCCTCATGCTGATTTTTCTTTTCGCTTTTTCTCTTTTTTCCTGGGCAAGTTCATAGCAAAGTATGTGCTGCATTTTTTTGAAATTGTCTATATTTGGTCGAGTTGAATGCGCTTGCATGTGTGATTCGGCTTGTTAATTGCTGCTTCCATTACAACTGTGAGATCATCTGCCATGAGAACATTCTCATTGTGGATGACCTGTTAGAAGAGGCTGAGCGGTCAAAATTTTCGGCCACCTGATAAGGAATGGGACTCAGCATGGCAACACTACACTCATCCTCATATCTCATTGGTGTTGTGAAAGTGGAGATGCACTGCGCTAACGTTTTCAAATGGACATGTGTCTATTTTGGATTCCAGCCAAAGAAAGATCTGTACACAACTTAGTTACGATTTAGGGATATGGTTAGGGTTAGAGCTGCGATCGTACCTTTTAACTTCCCAAGGGAGAGTCATTGGAGAATAAAATCAAAGGCAAGATGGCTCTAAGCGTTGAGACGAGAGATCCCAAAAAGTGACATCATTATATTGCATTATGTCAAGACTGGTGAGATAATCAAAGGACAGGAGTGTTAGTTATGTAATATTTATGGGGCTGAATGACCATGTTAAAAAAATGGTACTTATAAAATTAACTTAGAGAAAGTAGATACGGCACATTTACTATCCTCGAGTCTGGGGCAGACTTTCGATTGACACAGGTAGCCAAACTTAAAGACCAACTAAAGGCTGTGATTGACTCTCTTGAAAGCTTTGTGACCAAATACACTTGGGTCGTCAACGTTATCGACGGTTTTGATGTCATAGCTACTGTGATAAGCGTTGTTTTGGGTGGTGTTAGAACGGGCATCTTAGCAACCATGATAGTAGCACCAGTTGTTCCAATCATCATGGGCTTTGCTGCTGGGTGTGGTCTCATGACTGCTAGCACAAAGCTTGCCTCTAGTCTACTAAAAATAAAACCTCAAAAACATGATTCAATTGCATACCTAGTCAGCAAGGCGTTTGAAGATGGTATAATAAGTCAAGGCGAGTTTCATTCAGTTTTAGAAGTTTGAAAACACCATGCTATTATAAAGGAAGTACGGGTGAGGATGCAGAAAAAAAGAATAGTAATAATAATCAATCAAGAGATGGTCTAGGAGGCTCGCCATTCCTTCATAAAAAAAGTCATGGCTGGAAGCCATGAGATCTGTAGAGATCAATCGCTTCAACTCAACACCAGCGTATATGAACCCAACAGTGCACCAAGTTGGGTTTACATTGAATATTAAGTAAGTGTTTCTCCCCATGGATGTGAGAGATGAAAATTACATTTTTATAAACAAAAAAATGTAAAATTCTCAAAACAATAACAAACTTTAAAATCGTTACTTTCTTATAATTTAAATTTAAAGACGTCAGTCGAATTTATCATGTTGAATTACTTGCTAATAAAACAAAACAATAATGCAGTCTTAATTAAATATTCAAAAAAATATGCTTATTAAATGCTTATCTTTTTATATAAGTAGAGTAAATATTTACAACTTGTCTTCAAATAAAAAGATAGTATGTATATTATTATTTTATAACCAAATGCAAAAGTTTTTCTATGATCACTCGGAAAAGAACCCTCATGGGATTGAAATTCAACTGGCCCCAAGGGGGTTTTTGTCATTGATACAGTTAGACACCAAAGCCGCTTACGGCACTCCACCTCAGGAAGTTAAACTTCACTGACTCTCAGCTATACCCCAGAACTAGGGAATTACACTAACAAATATCACAGACAAAGATAGTGTGATGCAAACCGGGGCTATATTGCTACTTCCAGATTCCAGTCTACGCTAGATTTCTTTTACCCAATTGTTTATGTATTTGAAATCGTCCTCGCCTTCATTAGTATTTGCCCAATTATATATGTACATAAAACTGTCCTTGCCTACATTAGTGTTTGTCTAATTGTTTATGTACATGAGGAAGTGGCCTAGAGGTCCATAAGGTCTCCCACTCCGGATTGTGAAACCCCAATATTCCCTGGAGGCGCCATTAGAGCCTACTAGGGCCCCAGGCCTGAGGATAAAATCCCCTAGTCCCACCCCCCTACTCTTCCTCAGCGTAGCCCATGACATGGTTTGGTAGCTCAATACCATTTCCCTTTTGCTGTGTTTCGTCTTCACTATCTGTTATGGTCAGGTGCTCATAAAAATTTTTGGGTAACCATCGATTTCAATTTCACTGCGCTCGTTAGACCTCACATTACTGCCTTGTAACTTCAGGGATATATTGGTGAGCCTCTCCATTTCACGTGTGGAAGGTGAATGTCCTAACACTTGCTGTGCTGTATTGTAACCTTCAGATCTAATGGTTAATGCTTGTTCTGCCTGCAATGTCGACATCTTGCTTTTTAGTTCGAGCAACTGAAGTGGGTTAATAGAATCGTCTCCACTCTTTTCACCCTATCTCGTTTATCCTGGGCAAGTTCATGGCAAAGTGCTGCTTTGTCCTGCTTTCGCTTGAGATTGTTTATATTTTGTCGAGTTGGATGCGCATGCGTGTGTGGTTTGGCAAATTTCGCTTTGATAGTTTTTCATTTTAAGAAGTCTATTTATTTTGAATGCACATTAACGGTGAAATGAAAAATTTTGTTATAAATTATGCCCTTTTTTTTTACTTTTTATAAACTTATTTAACCAACAAAAGTTTATATTTGTTATCTTTGACACCCATACATAGTACACAAAAGTTCTTATTTGTTATCTTTGACACCCATACATAGTACACAAAGTTAATATTAGTCATCTTTGACACCCATACATAGTACACAAAAGTTCATATTTGTTATCTTTGACACTTATACATAGTCTTTACTGATAAATCTACTAAACTGCAGTGTTTTTGATTGTCTAGATAATTTGAAATTATACTAATATTTATATCAAGATTTCTTTGGAATGTACATGAAACTTCTATATATATTCAGCTTTATTTATAGATTATACATTATTTTGTAGTTCATTTTACATAATATTTTCTGTTTTACCTTTTTTTAAACTATGACTTGTCTAAACTGTTACTCTCATCTTCTGTTTATCTTTTGTGAATAAATAAATATATAACGTTGTAAATATAATGTAATTACAACGTTGTAATTATAACGTTGTAATTATAACTTTATTTATTTAACCAATTCAAATTGATAATTTTATTTTTCCACGGGAACAGAGCAAGAAATACATTAAATTTATTCACAAAACAATTTATTTAAGTTTATGCTCTTTTTTCTTTTTGGAAAATAAGTTGTTGAGCTGTGCAAATATACAGAATAAAAGTAAAAACCTAAAAATTTGTTCGGTAGTTAAATTTCTTAACATAATTAAAAAGGAAAGTATAAATTAATCTAAATCTATTTTATGTCCTTGGAATGGTTGATTGAATGTGGTTTTTGTTGTTTAATCCTTAGTTTGGGTGGAAACATGCTTGTCAATGTTGGACCAACTTCAGACGGACGAATTGAACCTGTATTTCAAGAAAGGTTAAAACAAATAGGTTCGTGGTTGAAAGTTAATGGAAAAGCGATATACTCAACAACTATGTGGCGAGCGCATAACGATACAGAGTCACACAAAGTTTGGTGAGTAAAGATTAGTAGTTTCTTTCACATTTTTAAACTTAATTAATCTCTTTCAACTTTGCATTGACCTTACTTACTGCTTTGCTTCGCTTTTATAAATTTGTTTACGAATTTTATGTTTAAAAACAGGGACTAAATTTAGCCCATTTTTAGTGTACGACAGATTTATTCATCCTCTGTAACTTTATATTTATATAGCTCATCTTCTAGTTTACCTTTGAATACATTTTTTCCGTAAGCTATATCTTATGTAGAGTATAAGCTCAATTAACCAATTTATATTATTTATTCTCTATAAAGTATTAAATTACAAAATTCTGCTGCCAAGAGACTATAATTTTAATAAATCTAATCAGTTGGTTATAGTTTCAAAGTTATTTCTTGTGATACAGTGTTGTTTTGGTATGGATTGCTATAATCCACTTATCATTTTTATTTTATAATTTATGACAGTGAGTCTAAAATGT
>JAUZNK010093902.1:0-28722 GCA_035046665.1 Euphysa ruthae | reverse complement strand
ATACACATGTCAGAATTTTGGCCAACCCTGTACATTATGCCTGAAGAAGAAAGTGATTTAGAAAGTTAGAAATTTATCAAAAAATTCCAATAATGATAAATATTTGTGTTTTTAGAATTAAAGAAATAGTGAAATCTGGATTGTTTCACTGTTATAATGGGTAGTTTTGATGGGGTAGTAGTTTGAGACTCATCTTAGTCTCACTAATGAATTTTAGTTTTTGTGCAAATATAATTGTATATAGTAGATATATTATATATTATATTTCTATATAGTATATATTTTAGAAAGAAATTCAGGATTAAAATGTTAAAGAAAATTTATTTTTAGTTTTACCATGTATTATAAATTAATCATGATCTAAATTGTAAATCATGTTACTGTGCAGATATTTTTCAATTTAAAGTTCTTTTTTTATTCAGAGAGAGTCAACTATAGATTACCTCGTCTACCTACAGTATTCGGAAAAGTAGTATATGATAACACTGCTGACCCTGGTATTAAGTATGTAAGTGATAAGTGATAAATTTCTTGGATTCCCTTCTTAAAGTAAAATTGTTATTTTACTTTACACTATTTTTGTGATGATCATTTTTAATAAGCTAGCATAAGGATCCCTTTACACTAGAGTTTTTGTTAAGTTAAAATTTTTACTCTGAAAGTCACTTTTAGTAATTCTGTGTGTGAATACAGAAAATTGCGAGCTGCTCACAGTGGCATGCAGTGTGGGATGAGCTATTGAGCAAATATTTAATGAATTGAAATTTTGCTATGAGGAGATCTTTATCTTAAATTAGTGTTTGAAACTTCAATTACTTGTAGCTCATTGTTTTTATTCAAAAATCAAGCTCCAATGCCTTTGCTCTCTGGACTTGTGTGTTAATACTTATGTATGAACTATTTATATAAAAGAAACTAAAAAAAAACCTGAATGTAAATGTTTCAGATCTTCTCGGAATCTAACCGTTAAAAGTTATTGTAAGGTTACACAACATAATTTGATGAGTTTTCTAAGTCATTTAGTAATCCAGTTATACACCCATATTTGAATTTTTTATACAATGAAACATATTTAGAGTAAACCAACAAAGGCTTGCCAAATAAATATTTTGACATGAGTATTTTATTTTTTACGTAACATTATCTTAAATGAAATGTTCCATTATGATGCATTAGTTCTTCAACTTCATTGTGATAAAATTCACAAAGGTGATCTTGTATTTGTTGATACCAGAAATTTCTTAACTTGTATGTAATGTAATATAATCTATTGATTTTGTTTCTTTTAATCAGTAAAAAAAAAGCAAATTGTTGTTCTCCAATTATTTAGAATGCAGTAGTAGTTATGCTCAATATTAATGAAAATATTTCCTGTTTGTTTTATCACTCGGTATATGCATCCCAGAAAATATTGCAGACAGTTATACAAAGATTTTTTTTATGAATTTTTAAAGTCATGATAATAAGGAAATGTCAAAGAACTGAGTTGTGAAATCCTATTTTGTTTTGAACAGACTATATTAAAATTGAAATTTAAAGATTTTTGAAGTTAATTGATTGCCTCACTAATTTTTAGTTATTGTATACTTCTTGTGTTCATCTTTTTATATTAATATTTTGTTGTTACTCAAACCCCTCTTTTAAGATTATAAATTATGCGTCCATGGATTTGGGCAATAGTTCTTGATTGGTTTTCCTTAATTTTTTTGTTTGATTTTTTTTACATTTTAAATTAGCTGTATGTTTTCTTTATGTTACAATTATTGAGTTATGTAAAGTAACTGGATAGGTTTTGATCTGACTAGTCCTATAGGACTAAAAATGCATCTTTTGCTCTAATTGGGCACACTCCTTTCAAAATGCTATTTTGTAATATTTTGTTTAGTTTTTGACTTCCAAAATTAATGGAGGAAGCAAAAAAACACCATACTACACATTAAAATGTGATGGGGACAATACTTTGATTTTTGAATCAAGATTTGAGAGTGGAAACTTAATGAAAGCAATTAAAGTGTAAGTTATATTCTTTTAAAATTTTTATATTGTTTTTTTTTTTTGGATCCTTGCCATTAATGGCCAAGTGTTCTAATTCACTCCCATTCGGGCATGTGTCTGTTACAGTTTTTCTAGTAATCAGTTCGTTAGTTTTTTTGATTTTTATTGAATGATGTTAGATAATAAGAAAGCTTCATTCTTTCAAAATATGTTGCATTTCGCTTGAAATTGGCGTCAAAGTTTTACTTGTTTGTTTTACTTTTTTGCGTATGTGCTCATTGAATATTCTAAATTTTTTCAAATTAGAGGTTTGGTTGTTTCGTCCAAAACAGAGATAAAACAAAGAAAATCAGGCTTAAAAGTGATGTGATTATCTTTTTCATAAAATTAGTGGATTATAAGTGTAAAATAAGCAATTTCAAACTTCATAGAAATTTCTTGTTTTCCTAAAATTAGTCCAAAACATCGTGCCCTAAAATAATATGTTTGTTTTTTACAAGAGAAGTGTTTGTATGATTTTAAAAAATTTAAAAGTTTAATGCTCGTATTTGGTTTAAAATAAGCTATTACAAGCTTTAGGGATAATCGTTTTCCAAAATTGGGTACATTAGGTCCAAAAATGATGTATTCATTTTCAAGAGAACTTCTTGTAAATTTTTCAAATTTGTTTTAAGAACTTAGAGGATTATTATACATTAAGTTATTCCAAGCTTTACTGATATTTATTGCCTTCCAAAATGAGACCAAAGCAAGCATGGAAACAAAGGTATTTTAAATTTTTACCTTAGTAAATATTTAGTAAACATATAAATAAAAAAAAATTGAGTTATAATATTTAATGAGCGCTGTTTCGGGAGACAATCTGCTCCCATCACCAGGCCAGTTATAATGATTAGTCTTAAGGATTATATAGGTTTTGGTAGGCTCGAAATCGAGTGTTTTCATAACTAAATTAGCTTATCCGTTAAATAATTGATGAGACAAATTGTGCGGACTGTCAAGCAGACTGTCAAGGAGGATTAGTTATTCGAGTGTGTTTGCTGACTGACGGGAAATTTTCATAGTGCGAGTTTCCAGATATCGGGCAAAGTGTAAGAAATTCGGTTGATATGGTTTGGTTCTTTTATGGAGTGAATGGCTTCCTTGATTTTTCGTGAGATGAGTCGAGGTTCGGAATCAATAATTGATTTATCTTTCCAATTAAATGAATGATCCTTATTCCATGAGTGTGTTGCGATTTCGTTATTGGTGTCATGTTTTTCTGCGCTTTGATGTTCGGTGGTTCAATTTTTTAATGATCGTTTGGATTCCCCTATGTAGATAGATGGACAGTTTTGGCATGGAATATGGTATACGATATTGTTTTTGTGGTCTTTTTTAAAAGGGTTTTTTGGATGCGATAGTATGTTGCGAAGAGTTTGATGCGAGTAAAATGTTGTTCGAATTTTGGGAGGTATGGTAAGTTCACAGAACTGATTAGATCTTCTTTTGTTGGTTTAACGATTGGTTTTGGAGTGTTGAGCTTTTTGTGTCTATGTTCAATGAAGTTTTTTGGGTAGTTGTTTGTGGTAAGGACGGTTTTGAGGTGTTGGTATTCTTTGGTGAGGTCAGCTGGATTTGAAACTATTTCTTTGGCACGAGTATATAATGAGTCAATGACGCTTTTTTTAACAGAAGTTGAGTGGCATGAAGAGCAGTTTAGATATTGATCGGTGTGTGTCTGTTTTGGGTAGACGTTGACAGAGTGATTTGTCAGAATGTCGAGTTACGAGTGTGTTCAAGAATGCTATAGAATTGTTGTTTTCGTTTTCGATGGTAAAGCTTATTTGTTGATGCAGGTTGTTTAATATTTCGAAGAAGTCTTGAAGATAGATACGTTTGATAATCACGAAGATGTCATCAACAAAGCGTTTCCAAACTTTGGGTCTGTGTGTTGTGGCATTGAGCGCAAGTGATTTGTGGGACTGCATGTAAATTTCTGCAACTACGGAAGAAGTAGGTCCACCCATTGCGATGCCATCGGTCTTGCAGAGATATTTATCGAATTTGAAACATGTTTTTGTCAAGAGAAATTTAATAATATCGAGTAATTCGGCCGGAGGGATCGATGTCTATTCTTTTAGAGAGCTGTCGTCCTCGAGAAGGTCTTGGATAATGATGAGAGTGTCGTTTATTGGTACGTTTGTGTATAATGATGTGACATCGAATGAAACCATACATTCATCATCCTCAATATGAATGTCTCGAATAAATTTGGAGAATTCTTTGGAGTTTTTTGATTGGTAGTTTGAGTTTTTTGTGTATGTTGATAAGTTGTAGAGTCGTGTACCGGCGTTAGATGCAATTGGATGGATTGGGGATATTGTTTTTGCGTATTTTAGGTAAACCGTAAAAACGTGGTGCAGGCGAGTCAGTAGGTTTAATTTTGTAATACAGTTTATTGTTGATGATTTTTTGATTTTTTAGTGGCTTCGCTTTGGTAAGGATTTTGTAAGGACCGACATTAATATGTTCATAGCATTTTGAAATGTAGATGAGTTTTTCGAGGATAACAGTAAATCGTCCTTTGTCTGCAGGTAATATCAATAATATCTTTTCGATTTTTTAGAGATTTTATGGCTTTTTGTTCATGCGATGTTAAGTTTGGAATAGGTTTTTTAAATTATTGCAACGTAAGGCTAACTTTAGCACGGATAATATCCGCTTCTTCTTTGGGTAGACTACGAACGGAATCTTCGATAGCTGAAATTACAGGAATAGTTGTAGTATGATATGGAAAAGTGGAATAACTAAGTCCCTATTTTAATACAGATACCTCATTTTCGGAGAGTTTTTCGTTTGATAAATTAATTACCCATCGATCAGTATTGGTGTTTTGTGATTTGATGGTTGAAGGACGTAACAAATCGAACTTTTTAATTTGTCCAGACTTCATAGACTCAAGTTATAAGTGATATTTTTTATCGTGTAGAGAATTTATGACATTAAATTTTAGTTTTTGTTGTAATTTCGTCAGAAAGGGATTTTCGTTTATTATGGGGGAAATGGATTCGTTCTTTAAGAAATTTTCGACTAGTTCGTGAAAGTAGTTGACGTGATTTTTTCGTACATACTTTCGTATCAATTTGGTATAACGTTGTAGTGGAGGCATCGTAGGGAAAAACGTAAATGATTGGTGTAATTTGCATATTTGAGACGAGTTTTTTTGAGTATACGAATCTTGGCTAGCATGGAATCTCCATATTGCAATTGTATAATTTTAAAAATATTAATTCGAAACGTCGAAGCGTTGCTCAATAAATAGGTGTTTTAGTTTTACTATTTATTATAATGACTGAGTTGACAAATACCAATATTTTTAAAAGTATAAATAAAAATTTGAAAAAAAGTTTTGTTTGTATGGTGTGAATGATGATTCATATGTAATATTAAAAACGTGTTTGAAAATTGATTAATGAAATTCTAAAGGTTTAATTTGATAGTAAGTAACTAATCGAAACAAGCAGTCATTAGTTATATATAGATTATTAAAGTAAGTTATAAAAGTAACCACTAGCTAAAGGTCTTGGGCAAGAGAATGTGGAGTTTTATTTATTAAAAATATATTAATTAAAATTAATTAGATTTATTTTTTTCTGGAATAGCTCAAGATGAGTCAGAATATCTGTTGTTTCATAAGTTTTGTTAATGAAGCATCTTTTATTTTCATAATTTTAAAAATGAATTTTAGTGGCAAAATTTGTATGGTGATCGGTTATATACTTAATCCACAATTATACAGAAATATATCTAAAATTTAAGACTATTTTTGCATTATCATACATATTTTATTTAAAGGCACTGTGGAAACTTTTCTTGGTAGATAGTCAAGTTGGACACACTCGTTTTGAGAGAAGAGGAAAATATATATTAGTTATTGGCATTTTTGATGTAAATAAAGTACTACAATTTGTTTTGTTAATTTATTTCTTACGATTTTTATAAAACTGACGAATTCAAATCTAACCGAAACATTTTTCCAGATTTATATTACTTATATATATTATTAATATAATAATAATAATACTTATATAAATAATACAAGACCCTGGAGTGAAAGATAAAATTAGGTTCGGAATAAATACAGTTTTTATTGGCTTTTTCGTCATGTTTTTATTGCACATTTATATGAGTACTTTTTATGTAAACAGAATGTATACTCGAGATTTGATTAAATATTTGCACTTAATTGAACAGTTTTTTCAAACAAAAGCACAGGTAAAAAGTATAAAATTTTAAGAAATGCTCTCGTCCAATCAACAGTTCATCTCACCAATATTTGAAACAAAAAACAATAGGAAAATCATTGCTAGTTTAAATATTTTGGTGGCATCAATGTACCTCCAACTATGAACTTTGTGAATTACAGTGTCTGTGATTAGTCTTTATTTTTAAGAAATATTAAATGAAGCTTTCTGATTATTCACATTTTCATTAAATGTAAGATTTTCTAGAAAGACAGAATAAATGTAATGTGTATAATCAAATGTATTGGTGTGTAATCTAAGCATTATAATATTCAGAGGTAAAAGTCAGTTGGGTTTTTGTATGAATTTTATTTAACTGTTTGTTTTTAAAACTAGAAGCATGGAAAAAGGTGGAAGTTAAAAATATTATTTTGTATGATTGAATTTTAGTGGTGAATATGAATACGAGTTATGGCTAAGGTTTGATTTGTACACACAAAAGCACACACAGTGGTATTATTTTCAAGTCAAAAATGCAAAAACAGATACTGCCTACAAGTTTACCATCATGAATTTTTTAAAGGTATTTTCTTTGATGACTTACTTCATAAAATAAAAGAAACAAGACCCTGGAATGGTTTGAAATTTCTATCAGATTAGTTGTTTCTTTTGATTTTATGTAGAAATTTGCTGTCAAATCTACAAGCTCTTAACAAAAAGCAAAATTAAAATCAGTAATTTTTTTTTAAGAACATCTGGATTTCTGTTGTATCTATATCATGATAAGGAACTGTTATAGGGCTTTAAAGCTGCACAGCACTTTAAGGTTGTTAAGGCCGCTCTCTATTTATTAAATTATTTTTTTTAATAAAATCCAAAATATACTTGCAGAAAATTTAGCATTGCTGTGGACTGCATTATCATATTCAGGTCAACATTCGGAATAAATTTATAACAATAAAATATAATTTAGCTACATTTCTTTTTTGTGATGGTTTTAGGCATTTTCTAACAGAAATCTGTAAATATCTGTCATGGAGAAATTTTTTTATCACATTTTTAAAATTTTGTATGATTAACTAGACTTCTGGTGTGGGCAATGGAGTCCCCTGTCTTTTACTTTGTCTGCCTATTCTCCTAAAAAGTTTAATGCTTTTGTTTGAATTTTTGAATGAAGTTATATGATCTTTTTTTAGAAAAATATATATGGTCATTAAAAAAATAACTGTTTTACTATTTAATATAAATCCAAACGTGAAGTAAGGTCATTCCAAACACGAAGCAAGGTCATTTCAAACACGAAGCAAGATCATTCCAAACACGAAGCAGGGTCATTCCAAACACAAATCAAGGTCATTCCAAAGGCAAAGCAAAGTCATTCCAAACACAAAGCACACAAAGCAGGGTCATTCCAAACACGAAGCAAGATCATTCCAGACACAAAGCAAGGTCATTCCAAGCCTATAAACATCATTTTTCAAATTTTCTCAAATTGCATTTAATAGTTTTTTTTATATTTTACATGGAGTTAAAGGACACGAAAACAAATTTATTTCATGTGGCCACTTATTGAAAATTTTTGTTCCCTAAGGTTGAGCTCTGAAACTATGTTAGATTAAAATGCAGCTTAATAAAATTCTCATTTTTGTTTTTAATACATTTTCATTTTAGGTAGATCCGGAACCCAGAACTAGGTAGTTTTAGGCCTAAAAACAGCACTTGTGAAAATTTTTTTGCTTTTTTTTTTTTTCACCATATTTTCAAATTTTTTTGTTTTTTTTTAATTTTTTTTCGATTTAAACAAGCATTTAAGAAAATTCAGATTTCCAATGATTTATAGTAATTTTAGCTAAACCAATAAAATGTTATTTTAACAGCTTGATATTTTGATACTCAATTTGACTAACCATGGTGTCATGAAAGCAACTTTTAATTTTACTTTTCAAGGTAAATCAGATCCTAGAATCTTACAAAAACAACCAAAAATTCAAAATTTATTCGTTAATTCATAATTTTCAGTATTAAACATTAAAATCAGTTGACAGTATTATACATTAAAATCAGTCGAAGAATAAGGATTTTAGCAAAATTTGCCATTTTTTTGCCAAACCTTAAAACAGGTTTGAACCTTTACAAATACAAAAAGTTGAAATTATTTTCATTATTCTTTGTTCTTTCTTCAATAGTATTCTTGGATATATTAAACATTGAAATCAGCCAAAGAATAACGTTTTATAACAAAATATGATATTTTGATTTAAAACCCTGACATGAAATTGGACCTTAGACCTTTAGAAATACAAAAATATTAAAATATTTTCATAATTCATCATCTAAATTTTCTTTCTGGTCTTTATCAGCCTCACTTTATAAACTCAATTAAAGTTTATTTAATACATTGTCAGGGTCAAATTTTTTCAACTGATTTGCTTTCACTTTCTTTAGAAATGAATATTTGGTTGTGTGTCCTGTAATAGACTTCTTGTTCAGCTACTAAACTAATGCAATTGTGTAATAATTTTTTTAATGCAAGCAAATTAATCACTTTCATTACATGTTTTTAAAAAGTTTGCACATATTTTTAGTTTCTGAACTTGTCTGGAATATTATTTTTATCTTTATGGTTTATAGGATTAATGGTTTGGTTTCAATCCTATGTAACTTGTCTTCTTCCTGACAAATCCAAGTGATAACTTTATGTATTTTTTTTTTGCTGTTGCATCTATCATATTTACATTCAGTCGTTTTTTTGTCAGTAAAGTCTGAATCATCTGGGTTGTAATTAATAAGGTGCCTTGTATTGATTAACTTCATCCATAATAAATTTTACAGACAAGCTAATAAATTGACAGAGAATAGTGATAAACAACAAAATTGTTTACTGTACAATGGTACATCAGCTATATCCTCTGCAGAGGAAGAGCTGACAGAACTGCACACAACCGGACTGCTAACCCCAATGTTCTAAACCCATTAAAAAAAATTTTGTTTTACAAAATAAAACTAATTCTGAAAGTTCAAATTTTTTCCCAAGCAAAAAAAAATAGATATTAATATTAATATTAATATTAATATTTTTATTACCCAATTAGTTAATATTGGGATATCTGGAGTAAGCCTAAGTTTCATAATTTTGTTCTTTAGGCCATTTATTTTATTTATTTATTTTGTTTTAAATGTTAAAATGAAAATTATATATGTTTGTGAGGTTAAATATTTTTTATAAAGATTTACAAAAATGCCTTTATGCTTTCCCGTTGCTATTCTTGAATTCTTGAGGTTTGAACCTCGGAAACAGCAATAATTTGATAAGGACTTATTTTGTTTTTTATATTGTTACAAACAGTTTTAGTTTTAATAGGGACAAGGGTTATGTTTATGGCAGTATATTTTCAATAACAGCTCACTCTGTGTGAAATATTCAAATCAGTTGTTTTATCTTTTTGTGCAATAATAGTAGATTTTACTTTTGTTTCAAATGATTTCATACGTATATTTGAAGAAAAATTCAAAATTTGAATGTAAAACAACATACTAATAACCAGTATTCTTTCTTTTTTCCAGACATTTTCCAAGTTTTTTAGCATTTCTCTACATTAAGATATGCAATTTATAACTATAGTCACCATAATAAAATTATAATACAAAAGCTGTAGAATTTTTATAATTGCATAAGTATGTATAATTATGTGCATAATTATTTTATAATTGCAAAAGTATGCATAATTTTGTGCATAATTATAAAGCATGTTTTTAATAAAACAGCAGCAAAAAATGTGTTTTCTGGTTTTAATTTTTTTTTCAATTGCAATAGTCCACAAAAAGTCAGAAATACTGGGCGGTTATTTCTGCCGTTTGCATTTGTTACGTTTAACCCGCTAAAAATCCTTGGAGTCATGTTCCCTTAAGCCTTTTAAGTGAAATTTGGTTTGGCATTTATGCTACTAATGCTAATCTTCTTTTTTCTTTTTTTCTTTTTGAATCAAATCAGAAAGTAGGCTTAAGTTTTTTTGGCGATAAATAATTTTGGTCTAAATAATTAATCTAAGCTATAATATTATAGCAGCTTTTTTATGCTCTGTAGCTTTATGTTATTCTATGTAATTTGACGACACCCCAATAAATGTTATATATTACTGGATCAGCATAATTAGTTTGGAGTATCTATTGAATTTTAACTGTTTTCTGAAAATCTTTTTTTTTTTTTTGTTTGTTTTTAATATAGAAATATATATTTTTAGTCAAAAAGTTTATACAACCAAGGTTTAAAGCCGCTTCTCTATTCTAAGCATGATGCTGATGTCAGCAATATTGGTTGGAGAAGGATTGGCTCTAAAATATTTTATTATAAAAATGACATCAAGTATGGATTGTTCTGTTTTATTATTTTTAGACTATTTTGCCAATTTGGTTGTCACTTCAAAAAAACTATAGTGTTGTCTATTGATTACTGAAAATAGCCATAAATATTTTTTTCCTGGATAAAGTAATTAATGTTTTATTACTGAAATTACTGAAAATAGCCATAAATATTTTTTTCCTGGATAAAGTAATTAATGTTTTGCCGCCAAAAGTTTTTTACTTCTTGATTTGATATATGGCATTTCCTCTAGGTTTCATAAATGAATGTATAGGAGTGGGTCTTCCATGACTGTTTTTGCAATGAATGGTTAGATATGCTTTATAATAGGGAAGAATGTGGCATATTTTAATGTTTCATATATGCAATATTTTGGAAATTGCGATAAACATGTGTAAATTTTCAAATTAGTTTCCAAGAAAATTAATTCATACACTTTTTTCTAAAAACAATGTTTTTTAGAGTTCATGGCAATAAAGAAAGATGCTACTATTCTCTTCACTGGTCGTGTACTTTCTTGAACGAGAACGATACTTATTATTTTGCTCATTCTTACCCGTATACTTATTCAGATTTGCAGGTGAGTAAAAAAAAACTTTGTAAAAGCTAAATTAGCAAGGTTTATAATTTACATTGTGGTGCCAAATCTGGAATACATTATTGTTGTTTTTAGAATTACTTGTTATTCTTGAATAGTGATTTTCAAAGAAATATTGCATGTAAACAAATGTTATTATGTGTTACACTGGCTGGTAACCACGTTTATATACTTACAATTACCTCACCAACAAGATGTCCAGAAAAATCAAAGGTATGCATGCATTAGAATTATAGGTGTGTTTTTATGGAAGCGATAATCCAGAGGGGCAAAAAAGCTACTTTGAGTAAACAACTGTTGTTTTATCAGCAGAAGTATTATTTTGACGACTCATTATTCTTATTTATTGAATACATGTAAAACTTGTAAAATTTGATACCAGATTTGGAATGATAAACTCATTTTGTATTATTATAGCAACTTCACATCTCTTTAACATATACTAAAAAAACACCTCTTATAATTTCATGTGATCCTTTTATAAAAGGATTTTATATTGAAGGGCCTGGTGCTAGTACATTCATTTGCACAACAATAAACTATACTTAATTGCATGATCATAAACTATACTTAATTGCATAACAATAAAATATGCTCAGGGTCTGTTTACTTCGTATCTTTACTTTTTACATCTTCCCCTCATTGACCTGTCAACCAAAAATGTCTCTCAGTTTTCTTAAATTTCTTCTTTTTATTGCTGCCCGTCTGTTTGGACGTTTATTTGACCTATGCACATTGTGGACAATGAAAAGGGGGTGTCATTGTTCTTCTTCGGAAATGTTTTCAAATGATACACTTTTGTATAATAATCTTGGCATTTTTTCTTCCTCTAGCGACCCAAAATTGTACTTGCACATACATAACTTAACGCTGTTTAGATACCATGGTGTAACATGTGTTCATGAGCGTCTCATATAACTAATAACGTAAAATGATCGGATGTTTTTCTTCATAATTTAATAAAAAATTTTCGAATCTACCTTCTAATTGTATTACATTTTGATCATCTTCAAATAACTTTAATGTTGTTTTTAATTTCATAAAACTGTCATCATTTCGTAAAACACATTATCCTTCCAAGATTCAAAAGTTAAGAGTTTCATTATACTTATCAAGTGTTAAGATTTTCTAAATTTCCGTCTTTTAATGTTTTTATTAAATTATTTACAAAATTTTCACTAGCTTTTTCATTGAACTAAACTTGTCATCAATCATTACTTAAACCCTTTTCCTCAGCCTCAGCAAGATTGCTAATTTTGAACCAACAACAACATCCGCCATCTCTAGCTTTTTTACGACATCAAAATCAAACAATTTCTTGTCAATATTGCTCACATGCAAAATCTCTGGTCCACTCAGAAAAACAAACAAAAAACCTACTAAGTCTTGGTATAGTCAACTCTTTCAGTGCTGCTACTTTGGTTTTATAGGTAAGAAAACAAACTTTCACTCCAACACTCGTCACTATTCTCAAGTATAGCACTCCACAATACACTTCCCTCAAACTGTCACAGAATCCATGCAACTCATTGGAAATCACTTTTTCCTCTACAAATTCCTTTTTACAAATTCATGTCTCTTTACTCTCAGACAGTTTAGTTCCTTCAAGTTATTTAAAAACTCTTTCCACTTTTTTTCAATATTCTCATTTACAATATCATTCCACTCACTCTTATCTTTACAGAGAATCTGAAACATTATTTTTATTATTGCTGTCACAGGTGGAAAGGAAACCTAAAGGGTCATAAATTGATGCTGTTAATTAAAAAATATTTCTTTTAAGTGTTTTTAGATTGCGAGCCATGTTTACAAATTCACTAAATTGAAAAATAATCTCTTCATATTTGGTATCCTACTCAATTCCTAAGACTCCCCTGTAAATGTTGTTGTTTTTGTTTCTAAATATTTTTCTTTTAAATCAAAATATTTTTGCAATTCTCTGTTATTTGTCATCCACATACTTAAATCAAACCTGCAATCTGACATACTTATTTTAGCTTTGTCATAAATTTCTTGTTCCTTCTCAACATTTTCACAATCAGGTGTGACATCATCAACTTGAAGATCTTCAATTAATTGTTTTTATTTACTTTCATTTTATTCATATTTTCTATGATTATCTCTTATTATCCCATTTAATAAAATTGGATTACTTGTTACACCAATTACAATGCGCAGAAATCTATAAACAGTAATTTCTTCATTATTTATATTTTCATACCACATGAAACATAAATAATCTTGATCCTTTTTTCAATGTTTACAGACTTTTTTATCATGACTTTTTCTTTTATAATTGTTTTTAAATTTAGTTTTTCACGAGTTTCATTTGTAATGTAAGATCTTTGACTTCCACTGATATGTTGCTTGTTGTTTTATGTTCACTTTCAGTATTTATATATATATATATATATATCGGCTTTGGTTGTTTGCAATAAAATACTGATACACTTACATGTGTTACATTTGATTTTTTTTTTTTTTTTGCAAATAGGTACATGGTGTCTTTGTTTACACTGCTTGCATGGTGAATTTCAGGAGTATGTTCTTGCCACGTGACCTGGTTTTAAACAGATAATGCATTTTCTGTATTTTTTTAAAATTCCAAATCGTGAATCAATATTTTTTATCTTTTTGCAAAAAGCTGGCAAATGATTTTCTAAACAATAAACACAAACTTGCTATTTTTGTTTTGTTTTTGTTTTAAGCATAAAGTCCTGTTGTTGAGAAATTGTTTTTATCATCATAGTGGAGTTGTTACACACATTGTCACATGCATGTCACTTGTTGCTTTTGAAGTTGCTTTAGTATATTTTAAACAAAACTCCTTTGTCTGCAACTCTTGCTTAAAATATTTTAATAATGAATCTAAACTCCAAATATTTCCTGTAATTCCAGTAATTAAAAGAATCATTTTGTCAGGCATTCTCTCTTCCAAAATGGGAAACAATAAACAATCATATTTTGTTACTTCAATTTTAAGCGATTTTAAATTTCTCAGTCTATTCTCTATGTCACTGTATAGTTTTTCCAAACCGTCCAAATCATCAGGATTTTTTAGTTTGTTTAGTTTTAACAGAGAATCCATATAAGCTGAAATTAGAATTTGTGGGTTATTGTACTTTTTTATAAAAATTGAAACAGCTTCCTTATAATTTTCAGGACTTAGGGATAGTCCTTTTATTGTCAAAAGCTTGGCTAGATAGATATTTTTTCAATTATATAAATCTATATCGCTCAAAGACACATTTTTATCAATGGACACTACAAATTTTTCCTAAAAAAAACCTTGCCATTCTAATGTGTTTCCTTTAAACAGGGGCAATTTCAATTTTGTTAAAATACAATTTGACTGATTTTGGCTACAGATTTTCTGTCCAATGATTCATTTATTTTAATGCTCCCTAGTTTTAAAGCTATTTCAGCAATAGTAATATGAATGGGGCGCATAGATTTTCAACTTTCCAAAGCATCTTTTTAAATTTTTTCAGGGGCCACAATAAAAATTAAAATTCATAGTCAATTTTGTTTAAATTCTCTTGTGCTTCACTTAAACTATTTTATAAGCCTAATAATTTAGCTTATGTGTAGTTTTTGTTGTCTATCTTCGCTCTTATTTCACCCATAATATTTTGAAAGACCTCTCTCATAGCTTTTTTTTTTCTCATAGCGAATTTTCTCACTAAAGCAGTGGCCATACTCTCTTTCTTTCAAAACCACACAACAGACTTATACTCTATAGAATTATAAAACACAGAATTAACCAAATCAAACAACTTTCTTACCATACAAACAGCACATCCCCAACGATATCAATGTTCTATTAATTATATCAATAGTTCTTTCAACAACATTCTGACATCTAATTTAAAAGCCTTTCATTTTATATTTTTCTTCGTCACTCATTGGGCGTTGTGTAAAATTTGATGCCTTTTTTACATTTTCATGTGATCCTTTTATACTGGCAGGTCTAGTTTATTTATTTATTTATTTGCAGAACAATAAACTATACTTAATTGCATAAAAATGAACTATACTTAATTGCATAACAGTAAAATATGCTCAAGGTCTGTTTACATTATATTTTTACTTTTTACAAAACTATTTAAATAACCTAGAGCTGAAAATATCGTCCAGTTTCTACTTAGAAAAGTACAAGGTTTTTCCACTTACCACATGTATTGCCACATATTGCTAAAAAATACTTTAATCTGTTCAAGGTAATCTTATGAAATTATTATTTTACAAATCACTCAAATTTTTACCATTGCAATTCTGCAATTCTGCATTGATTTACAAAAAGATTTGAGTAGAAACCAAGTCTAATCAGATAACTAATCACTTGCATAAATTTTTACGATTAATGTGTTGGCTTTGATTCCTCGTCATGGTTGAAAAAACCTCATAAAAAAGTTTAGTCCCTCAGTAAAAGTAGAAGGAGTTAAAAATTCATATCTCTTTGCTGTGTATGTGCATAGGCCACATACTTATATGACAACAAGTCTTAAACTTTTTCAAAGTTGAAAACATTAAAAATTTTTTTTTTAAGCATGGAAGAAAGTTAACACAGAAATTATTGTTTTAGGCTATATTGAAACATTTCAAAATTCTCATTCCTTAGCAACTGGTCTTGCTTTTTCCTTCCCAAACTTAGCATATTTTTATTAAATTTGATTTTTTCAAGTTTGATTAACCAAAGTAAGCACTATTTATGCCATTTTCATCCCAATTTTATAAACAGCAGGAAAATTCCGTTTTTCCCTCCTTGTGTTTAGAATAATATTAATTTAATGCAAAATAGTTGATAAAAATATATAGATACTGTAAGTTAAAAGTTTATTTTTATACATTTTTCTTAATTCCCTGAAATTTTTATTTAAAAAAAAAATTTTTCTAATCAGGCAAAGAAAGTCATAGTTGTAACAGCAAGAGTACATCCTGGTGAAACTGTTGGTAGCTGGATGATGAAAGGTTTTCTTGATTTTATTACTAGCAACGAAGCAGATGCAAAGGTACTCTTATATATCTATGTGTTATTTTTGCAAAATATCATAAAAAATTGCATTATTTACTTTCTTGATTAAAACTTTAGAAGCAGAAAAAACAGAAGAATTTAGGTAAGGGATTGGCAGTTTTATTTGTATTTTTTAAATTCTTGTTTTTTGTTACTGGACCTGAATATGCCCAAATGTAGGCCCGAAAATTTTATCAAAACCTGCTCATTAACTTTTTTGAAATTTTGCTTGAAGTGAGAAGACTATAGGGTGAATCTTTTAATCCATATGACCACCTGCCAAAAGATTTGCATGAAGTGAAACGACTTTAGGGTGAATCTTTTGATCTGTATGACCATTTGCCAAAAGTTTTGGTTCTCTGGATCTGAGCAAGGTGTTTAATTTGGTTTAAAAGTTTTTTAATTTCTTTAAAATCTGTTCATTACATTACTTTTCATGAAAGAACATAGAGAGTATCTGCTGTCTCAAATGGTCACCTTTTATTAGTCTTTAAATTTTTTTATATGTATTCAGTCCAAATATGGTAATTTTAAGTCTAAAAACAACATTTTTGAATTTTATTTGAAATGATATATGTTTTTTTGTAATTTGAGGGATGTAGAGGTATCTTTTTTGGTGTGAAGAACCTATGATATAACCTGTTTTTTGCAAGTGTTTAAATTCTGCTGGAGTTTTGTTTGATGTTTAAAAATATTTTCTTGCTGCATATGTGTTATTTGAAAATTCATCAAGTTCAGTGCCTAGTTTTAGAAAAAGTCAAATCTTTTTTAAAGAGGATATTTTTTTTTGTAAAATAAATTTTGTTTAAAATGTCGAAAAATATCTGAAAAAACAAATTAGGTGATTTTATTGCCAATATAATTTTTGGGAGTAAATTAAAAATTTGAAACGATAGTTGCGGATTAATCTGAAAAAATATTTGTTACATTTTTTCCAATTTTTAATTGAGTTAAAGGACCAAAGGTTTTTTCTGGTGACTTATTGGACCAAGTGTCAGGAAAAACTCTAATTTTTGGTACTAAGGTTCAGGTAATATATTTTATTTGTTTTTTGAAATTTACATTTTGCTAAAATTTTTCTGAACTTGAATAAGGAAATTGTTTGGTGCAAAAGTAATGGATTTGAATTTTTCTTGTAAAACATTTATACAGGTAAATGATAATTTAAAAATTTCATTGGCATTTAACCCGTGACATATTTTAAAATATTCTTTCACCTGTTAAAATGACAAATCAAAATATGTTTCAAGTTAAACCACTGTTATTTCTTTTTTTAATTTAATGTTATGCTTATTTTAGCCCATTTGTAGAATAATCTTTTTTGGTACTGGACTAAAATATGGTAACATTTTTCAGGAAAATGATTTTTTTTAATTTTTATTTTTATTATTATTTTTATTAATATTATTATAATTTGACTGCAAAGCTTATGTTGCCACCTGTTAAAAAAGATTTTTCGGAATTTTTTTTGTTCATTTCACATGATGTTAGATGTAAAGGAAAAATAAATTATCAGTCCCAAATTTTCTTGAAAATAATTTTTGCTGCTAAAATCTGGGTAAACGAGGCAAAAATAATAATTTTCATGTTTTTCTTGAAATCTGTTTAAGTTATGCTACAAAGCCAGGTTTTTGAAAGAATTCTTGTTAGCTCAATTTTGGGGTAAACAACGTAAAAATAAACAAAACATAAAAATGTACCTTTTTTATGTTTCTCTGAATACGCTCTTCAAATTTTTTTTGTTTTGTACATAAAGTTAGATGTCATGAAGAAGAAAGAAATAACCTACCCCTGATTTTCTCAAAATTTTTTGCTTTTGTTAAATAAAAGCAACGAGTTAACGAGTCAAAAATGATATTTTTTTTTGAGATTTATTTTATTTGTTTTTTCTGATTTTTGGACTCGAATAAAGCCGACGTAGTCCTATGAATCCACCCATGTTCATCCTTTTGCAGATTTTTCTCCTAAACCATTCTGATTATTTTTTACTGAAATTTTTATGAAGTTGTAAAATCAGAAGGGAAAAAATTGTTTTTGTGCTGAATCCAAATATGTCCAAGTTTGAAATTTTACCTTTTGGCTTTTGAAATACATTTAAAATGTTGTATAGGTTGGAAAAAATATGATTAAGTGTGGTTAGTTATTTTTTTATTTTTTTATGTCAATGAATTTTTATTTTTGTAGCTGCTTCGAGAAATGTTCATCTTTAAAGTGATTCCGATGCTTAACCCTGATGGTGTTATTGTTGGAAACTATCGATGTTCATTATCCGGGCGTGATCTTAATCGTAACTATAAGACATTGTTAAAAGATTCTTTTCCTCCCGTATGGGCTACTAGAATGTTGATTAGAAGGTGAAATAATTTTTTATTCATTATGCACATTGGGAGTTAGATTTTTAAACTTTAGGTCAGCAAAGTTAGCTAGGGTCCTATAAATCCGCATTTGTATAGGTTCACTGTGCTATGGAAGCTTTAAAAAAAAACAGAAATACCCTATAATTGAGTCCCCTGGGTCCTTATTTAAAGTTTTAGGTTTTGACATGCGAGAGGGGGGCTTATTTGAGAGGGATGCTTAAAAAAAAGCAAGATTTCAGTTGTCTATCTCATGAATTCGCTTTCTCAATGGAAAAAGTAAGAAATAAATGGTAAACAGAAGGTTTACACAAACAACAGTGCAAAGCATGTTTACAATGTCAATGTCAGCAAAATCGTTTTCATCATCCTGGTACTAAATAAAAAATTTGGTTGCAACCTCTTCCACACCTGAATCAGAAGCCGGTATTAAAAGAAACTGATTTTTTTTTTTTTCAATTTTTAAATCCATAGTTACCTCCATATGAGATTTCATTATTTCTTTATTGGCTGCACTAGGTTGATTTTATTTTAAGCAATAAATGAGGTCATCTTCTGAGCCACCTTTATACATGACTTGAATGAATTTTTCATAATCTTTGAAAGTAACAAAGTCCATGAATCGATGATCCACTCAACAACCCTTTTTTTGGTGGTTTCACTGTCTAAGAACCTGTCTTACCTACATTTTTTTTGGAGACCATACCCATCCATCGTTTCATCTTTTACTTTGATCTTTATCATTAAACAATAATGTATAGCGGCAAGTTATCAATCCAAAGGACATAGGATGTCAGCTTGTTAATAAATTTTGCAGGATCTTTTTGAGCAATAGGTTTTTCATCGTAATCCATTTATCTTTCATTTTTATCCATTCTGTAATATGCTTTCTATCAACATTAAGCTTTGTGTTTGCAGATAGAATGCTTTTATTCTCGGCATATTCCATTGCTTCCAATTCAAATTTGTGCTGTAGCTCAAAACTTTTTGACCATTTATGTAACATTACGAATTGGTTTCATTCCACTTCATCTGCCGTATTTACGAAAAACACTGTCTTCACTAATATTCCCTTTTTTGTTACTGCATCAAAAGTATAATTAGTAATCGTTTTAAAAATATTCAAAGGATTTGAAAAGATAATTTATTGAAAAGCTCTTTGTAACTGTTTCTTTTATACTTATCTGTAATATACTTGTCTGTGTTGCATATTTTAGAAAGCACTTTGGCACTGACTGTTCCTTATACCTGTGGCACCATGGCTCAATGCGAATGTTCTCTTTTTAATTACAAGCGTGCAGTTAATATAAATGAATAACTTTCAATTATATCCTTACTTTAAAAAAATCCATAGGTTTAAGGAGTAGATAGATCACAAGGGTTTCATGGCAAGAACATCATCACTTCTTTTGAGTATTTGTTACAAGTTGGATTTTGAAACTTCGAAAAATAATTATGACATTTATCAGTCAAAACAGACAAAAAAAAAATGAAATATGATCACATTACCGGAAATGAAAGCTTGGAAGAAGATGTAAACATAATTGGTGTGTATCTATGGGAAAAAGAAGGAAGAGAAAAAGGGTTAATTGAGCTCATCCCAATATAAATATAGTGGTTGATTAACCAATTTCTCAATGCTGATAAAAACAATTCCGTAAATACAACGATCATCTGGAGAGGAAAACAAGAATTTGAGCTTGTCATTCTTGTAAAATACACGCAAATGACAGCAAAGTTATTTTAACATGGACCTTTTGTAGAGGAAGGAAAACATAACATTTTGGTCTTAAGATAGAAAGCAGTGTAAATGATTTCGAAGAGAGAGCTGTTTTTTAAGTAAATAGACTCGAATACTTACTGGATATATCCACAAAACATATTTATTGCCATATCAAAATCTTAAGCTTTGTTGACATTGAAATTGAATAAATATATGTTTTTCAATATGCCTCTCTATCTTAAGGTGATAATGATTTGTTTTCTTGTTTTGTTTAAACTAATTTAGGCTAATTTAACTGTATTTTAATACGTGTTTGTCGGTGTGTTATTATTTTGTAATATGCACTCTCCCTCATCTAGTAGAATGCATTACCTAAGCTGGGCTTGTTTCTTAAACTGTAACCCATATTATTGATTACAGTAATTTACATTTTTAGTTTTTAGCGTATCTTTAGATATTTTTTGTTTTTTAAATTACTCAAAATATCTGTGGATATTTTTTGAATTGTTCATTATAGTTAGTAAAAAAATTCACTATGGGTAAACATTAAATCTTTTTATAGATTTTTATATTCAAGGAGTTCAGTTAATCTTTGCTTGTCAAACAGCTTTTGCTGTTTTAAAGCAGATGAAGAAATCAAAATTTGAGATTAAATTATTTTTCTATCACTCAAATATAGCTATTACCTATCCAGGGTCATCAATCCATTGAGAGTTTACTAGTATTTTTAAATTCAGCTACAAAAATTTCTATGGAAGAAGTAGAATTTGATACAATTTCATGATGATTCATTAAAGAGTTTCTAATAAATGATAAGTTTAAAACATTTTAAAAATTTGAGCCTTATTTGTTGGAAAATTTCTCTTATTTGTTTATGGTATTACTAGCAAAATCTACTGACTCAATTTACTTCTGTCTGTTTGTGCGTTAACCGAACGCTTGTACTCAGATAATTCAGCCGATAGACCATTTGACTCCTTACCGCAATATCTTGGGTTAAAAACTGAGTATTGTCCACTCAGCACATGAGTAGCATTTCAGTGTGGTATAGTGGTGTGTTAAAAGGTGGTGTGGCGCTCTAAGGCAAAAGAAAAGAGAACAGACTCACTATTTGTCTATTGTCGATCTCAGTTCTTCCTGAATACTTTACTTTACTTATTTTAGAAGACTAAAGTATTATATTTTTGCCCATATTTGGCTACCTCTCAAAAACTTGCCTATGGTTCCCAGATAAAAGTAGGTCTGTAAATAAGAGTTTATTCCAAATGTAATTAAATTTTCTAAGTGCCCATTTTTTTGCTTTTTTTGTCTTTTTAGTACTTTCCAACCTTCAAATTTCAAACTCTGGTAATCCAGCTATCTGTATTATGTGCTTTTTTCTTCATAACACATTAAATGTGTTTTTATGTTATGTTTAAGGTTGGAAGAAGAGAGAGATGTTGTGTTTTATTGTGATTTTCATGGCCATAGTCGAAAGAAAAATGTATTTATATATGGATGTGATAATCAAGGTGATAAGAAACTAACTTCTCGTGTTTTTCCACTTATGTTAGCAAAGAATGCTCCTGACAAGGTATTATTTCAATTAGTTCTATTATTCTAAAAATTAACTGATTAACTTTCAACATAAATCTATTTGTAATAAATTTTAAAAGTTTTAACTAGACTTAAATTAAGAGTGTGCATTTTCAGTTTTCAGTGCCTTTCAGAAGCTTGATTGATATTTCTCAAGCAATGGTTAGATTCCTTATGCCCTTGCTACTCTGGGTAGGGTTAAATAAAGTGCAAAAATCATACTATTGTATCTCATATCAATATTAATCCTGTTAGGAAAAGATTTTCAACACGGTCCGATCTCTTTCAAGATAAAGTTGATATCTTTAGGCCAGGCAATTCTTTTAAAGGAAGTCAGTTTAATATTGCAAATCCCAAAATACTTTATCAAAAATTGTGGTGAGCTTTAGAGCTTTGCGAGTGATTATATACTGCCACTTTAGCTAAAATCAAAATTCTGACGTATTTCTGGTGATTTCAATTGTAATTTCACTTCTGAATTACTATTAGTCTTACTTTATAAACCTAAGAATCAATGTATAAATGTTTGCGGAAACATGGGAAGCTTGTTGGCTTGCCAAAGTAAAAAAAACCAAAAACAAAAACGTTGGTCGAAAATCGAGCATAGAACACAAAAATGGGAATCTTGCATGTTACCATTGCACTACCAGTGCATATGAGAAATATCATAATTCTATATAATATATTATAATATATTAAATATATTCTATTTATATGTATGTGCAGAAAACTCCAACAGAATTCAACAAACAATAAATTTTCTTACGCTATCAGTGATTAATATACAATAAAGCTGTAAATAGAAATAAATTCTCTGCCAACAGTATTGAAATTAATTTTGATTTGGTTTTGATTTGGTAACTAACAACAGATACATCATCTCTATTGTCTCGATTGAATTATTCTCTACTGTTCAAATATTGTTAATATGGGGAGGGGAGACAAAATATGAAAAAGATTTAGCAAAAAAAAAAGTTCCTTACTATAGAGAATTTTTCGCGTTACTGCCAAATGAGTTCCAGCTGCAAAGGTCCATACGCTCACTTTTTTGTTTTTACAAAAAATCATGGAAAATGCTTTCTCAAACTTGTTTCCAGACTATTTTATTTTTTCTCTTGTAATATTTAACTTTTGTGGCATTATACTTTAAACCAACCAAACAAGTAATTATAGAATTCTTAGAAATACATAATAATATTGTCAAAACTAATATGTGCTTTGTCTAACAAGGGTTCTTTTATACAGCGTTCAAAAGCTCTTATTCTCTTGGTCACATTTTCTTTAAGAGTATTTATGCTGATTTTGATTTAATTCATTCATTTTATTATTATTTTTTATTCAAAAATGAGAAACCACAGATATATCGCAGATATAAAACTTTTTTAACCGCAGATATAAAACTTCTTTCTAACAAAATCATAAAAGCCTGAAAAATCTGTCTGAATTTCTAAAGTAAATCCTGTCTTTCATTTTTTATCCTCAATTATGAATAGGAAAAAAATTTGCAGTGATATAAATAAAGACTGTAGGCTAGCATATAATTCATAATATGCATTTCTATTTGTGTTCAGAAAAAAGGCTTATTTAAGAAAATGATTTTCTAAATTGTGACTGATGTCCTTGATGTGGTAAATATTTTTATTACCCATTTGACTTATATTACTATTGTTATCAGTCAGTATCATCATTCTTCTCGCCATCATTATCAGCATCAAGGTTTGTGTAGCAAACAATTCAAAAAGAATCAATTTTAATTGTAAAACTTAGAGTTTTAGCATAACAACATCATGTTCCTGACTTTCCGTTTTTTTTTTTTTTTTTTTTTTTTTTAATTTGCATGAAGTTATAGGACCATAGAGAGAGCTTTTTTTACCTAAATGGTCACCTGTCGAAAATTCTGGTTTTCTAGTAATAGCCCCCCCAAATTTGGCTATTATTTTCAGAAATTACGTTTTCGAATTTGTTTTTATTAAAGTTGCTTGAAGTTAAAAGACCACCGGGCATCTTTTAACATGAATGGTTACCTGTCAAGGACTTTCGTTTCTTTTTGCTAGACCCAATTATTATGAGTATTTTTTTAAAAATGGTGTTGTGGAAGTTTTCTTGAAATAATTCTGGTTCCCCTTGCCCCTAGAATTATTGAGTTCTACCCAAAAATGACATTCTTTTTTGTTTTTCAAAAAATTGTTTTCTAAATTCTGCTAACATTTTGTTTGTTAATTGGAATTATTTATGATTATTTTTGCATTTTATGTGTTTTTAAAAATGTTACCAGTCCCCAGGACTCGAAGAATTCCAGACATTAACCCATTATCCATTACTGACATTACTTTTTAATTTTTAGATAAGCCAAGAGTTTTTGAAAATTTTATCCAAAAAGGAAAAAAGGACATCATTTTTCAGGAAATTTAATTCTGATTCTTCCGTTTGGATACAAGCAAAACATTTTAAATTTTTGACAGTGAGTGAGTTGTTTTCCTATTGTTTACTCCCTTTTTGGATTAAGGTCTTGGTCATTTTTTGCCAAACTTTGGAGATTCGGGATATTATTTAAGGAAGAAGGGTTGATTGTTGATTTTTTTTTAGTTTAACAGAGGATTAAATTAAACTAAAATTGTTTAGTTCATAGTTTCTGTATAGTCTGAAGATTTTAATATAATAGAGTGTTTTATTATTCGGTGGTATTCTCAAGTGTTATTTTTTATTGGTATTTTCCAATTTTGTCGAAATTATCCAGTTAATTATAAAAAGACATATAGATTGTTAAAGGTAACTGGATTAAAAAGATTCTTTTTTAAGGAGAGAGGTTACATTTTTTCTGCATATCATGTGTCCAAATTGTAAATAGTTTTGCTCTGAAATTTGATATCAAATTTGGTCCAAACTTTAGATTTTATTTGATTAATAATTTTGTCTATGAGAATTTTATATTGTTTTGTAACATTAACAACTTAAATTATTCTTCAGCTGATGTTACGTTTAGTTCATTACTTGTTTTTAGTTCTGTTATAGAAGTTGTAGGTTTAATACCCAACGCAGTAAAGAAGAAACTGGCCGAGTTGTAATGTGGAACTTTGGTATTAAGAACAGCTATACGCTTGAGGTAATGAATTCCTCTTATTAAGATATTTTGTTGCAGAGAAACTTGTTTGAAGTAAACAATCTGGATTTTTTTTTATTCCGTGAAACAATTTATTTATTTATTTGATAAAATACAATACTTTTAATTTTTTCTCTAAGCAGACTGTTTGATTTGTTTTTTGGTTCTCATTGCTATTAAACAAACTTAAAAGTATTACAATTTTGTTATGGGTCATTTATTGGCGGCCCCAAAACATGTCATATTTCGGTTTTTCTCAACAATTTATTCCAAATTCTGCCTGATGGTAACTAATAGTTTTAGCATGTTTGTCTTATTGAAAATTTTATAGAACACAGTACCCTGATCTCTAAACGAGAGGTAAGATTTAAATAAAGAGTACCCAGGACACTATGGCTCTGGCTATGTGTCAAATTTGTTTTTTTGCTTTTTCTCTAAAGACTGTTTTCTGATTTTTCTTAAATTTTTTTTGATGCTAGAAATTAATATTTTACATGTTTTACATATTTGGATGTTGTTTTGCATAAGTTATGAATCTTTGTAATTGCTTTGTTTAAAAATACAAAGTTTTTTCTTTTTATGATTTCATTGTTTAGTAGATTCTTTACACTTGTAATTTTAAAATAATAGTGATGTTTTCCTTTTTGTCGCTTTTGAATAGCCAAATAGATTGGATGATAAGTCAGTAGCCAAATAATTCTACAATGAAGGGTTCACTGTATGTTTGAGTAGAAGATTTGAAATTCTTTTCAAAAATTATGCACACATAAGAGAACCTAGGAAGTAACAAAAGAGCACACATGTTCTTCAAAAAGGTCATGTTGTCATGGATGATTATATGATATCAAAAAATGTTTAACTTTGCGTCAATGTTAAAGGGGTACACAAATGAGGATTTCAGTAACCTTGCTATTTTGAAGTGTAATGTTGATCGTAAACATGTAAGAAAATAGATTAGAACCATAAAACAAAGATCTGCAAAAAAGTTCACAGCAAAGAAGCTTTGGTAAAACTGGCCACAAGCTTGTTAGCTTGGAAATCCAAGTAAAGTTGTTGGAATGGATCCATGCAAATCAAAGTAAAATGCTTCACTACTCCATAAAGATGATTCAATAAAAAGCTAAAATTTTGTTTTACTGACGAAACATTATGTTTCTAGCAGATTAGTGTTTTCGCAGCAGTTTTATCACCTTTCGTAGATGTTCTCGCAGTTACAGCACTAAATTCTTTTTTTGCAGCTTTTTATTAAAATTACTTTTATATTATAGAAAAAAGATTGCTGATGCCGAGATAAAGCCTTCACTTTTGATTTAAAAGTTTTGGCATTTCATGTCCGCCAGCTGAACAAACAATTACAGTTCCTTATTGAGAATGATACGGTTTCATCAACAGCTATTTATAAAACTTGTGTGATGGACATTCTATTGAAGAATGCTCGACATAAGCTATAACCTTTCGATATAAGCTTTCACTTTTTATAAATTTTGCCAAAACGTGAGTTCAAGTATTTGTATAAAGAGGATAAGCATCAATGCTCTGTTGCAAATGTTGAGATAAATGAAGCATTGAAACTTTGACGGGTAGACAAAATCGTTGGAAAGCCTCCTTTCAGTACTAATCTAGCATGGGTTCTTACGAGACACACATGGCAAAAATTATTATCTTTCTTCTCAAAGAACTGAATACAAATGCTACTGAATTTGTTTGAAACCTGTTATTAAAACAAAGAGTCACATTGTTCACCCGTTAAGTTTTTACTGTACATACTTGACATCTAATGACCATATTGATCTTGTAATTTTTGGGTGCCATTCCATCTGATTTGTCTACTAAACGAATGGCTCACACCATAGGTTGCAAATCCACCTATAATATGTGTGTATAATAAAAAATGTAACTAAATTTATCTTTTTAAACCTTGTATATGGTAAATAGAATGTTTTACTTTTTACTTACATTACTTCTATACTGATTGTTAGCTAACAATAACCGTAATTTTACAGATACTGGTAACATGATACCTGTTCTATGAAGATCAGTCTTTGATTAATCTGTACTGCCTGGAAAGCTCTTTTAAAAGAAATTTTCGCTTCTTCATTCATCAAGATGTGCTTCATTAATAATGGTGATGAACGTAAAGAAATACTCGTGTTATCGCTTGGAGTAAATTTTGTGGAACATCATAAGCTTTCAATACTGTCATCATCATGCCTTTGTGTATTGAATCAAACGCCTTCTGAAAATCTGCAAAAATAATGATTGCTTTCCTGTTGTGGCTTTTTGAGTTGAGCTCAGATCTCCTTTCTTTGGGACTGGTATCATGTCAATCTCAGACCATTGATCTGGTTTCATAATCTCTCTCAGAAGCTTATTTGCAAAAGAGAGAATGATGTCATCCAGATCGCTACTTTTCAATACTTCCAGTGTAACATTGTCTGGTTCTCCTTGTTTTCCCTCTTTCAGACTCTTTTTAGCATGTAGATACTCGTCCAGTGTGAAGACACCATCATCGTTATTGAGGTCGTGCAGGACCTTTGGCAAATCTTTGTCGTCAATTTCACTCAGAAGTGAGGGCTCTTTACCAAGTAGGTTACTGAAGTGTTCAAACCACTTATTAATCCGCTCTTCTTTTGTGGTTCCTTTCAAAATTCCTCTTTTTGCTGCTTTTCTTCCTGCGATAGAATTGATTAAATGCCAACTTTCGCCATGTCTAGATCTTTCATTAGCTGTTTCAACTTGCTTTATCATTTCAATTAACTCTTCTTCAATCTTGTTTTATATTTCTTTCAACTTTGGTTTCTCTTCCCAGAGCTTTTGTTGTGTGTCTGCGGTTGTTGTTCTTTGAAAATTTTCAAATGCACTTTGGACATCGCCACGTGCATGACATATCCTAGGATCATCTGCTTTTCTTTTTCTAACACTATCATCTTGACAAAGCTCTGAGTACCTGTTGCGAACCGAGACTGTGTACATCCGTTGCAGTTCTGTGCTTTGAAGGGCAGTCATTTATAGTTCTTTTTCCTTGACGGACATTTACACATTCGAAGGCTGAGTCGTATCTTTGCGGTAACCAGTCGGTGATCGCTACCCAAACTGCTAAAACTGCTATAAGCTTCACAGTCGTGTACCGAATTCTTCCATTTCTTGTTTATCAAGATGCAGTGAATCTGTGACTTACTTCCATTCATTTCAGATATTATTTGGCCATAGCTTCCCTTTTCGCTTTTCAAACATGGTATTTGTAATGTGAAGATTGCATTCTGTAGCATGTTCCTGTAAGAGCTTACCATTTTCATTTGTTGCATTGTGATAAGTGTGACGCACCTCATCCGATCCAAGGTGTGTGTTGAAGTCACCACACTCAATAACTCATTGACCGCGTTCGATAGAGTTTCATAGTGTGCTCCTGCATCATCACTTACTTCATTGGGTGCATAGTTAACAATTACTGTAGTCATGGGGTTACCACTAAAAGTAACGACTAAGATTCTTTTGTTAACAGGTCTTATTTCTGCGAGAGCCCGTTCCGCACTTTTACTCACAAGGATGCCTAAGCCCCCACAAGCTGTTCCATTTGAGGTTCTCCAGGCACTAGTCGTGATAAGAATGAAGTTTTCTAGTTCTTGTATACGAGTTGGTTCATCTTCATCATGCACAATTTTGTGGTCAACAATACCAAGTATATCAAGTTTGCATTTCATGAAGTTGTTTGCTAGTTCATATTGCTTGTCTTTCGTTCTAATTGTTCTTGCATTGAAAGTTGCTACCCGCTTGTAG
>JAUZNK010093901.1:0-46234 GCA_035046665.1 Euphysa ruthae | reverse complement strand
TATCTAGGCTGTGACTTTGATGATACAATCAGTAGTGAATATCTAGGTTGTGTTCTTGATGATACAATCAGTAGTGAGTATCTAGGCTGTGATTTTGATCATACAATCAGTAGTGAATATCTAGATTGTGTTATTGATGATACAATCAGTAGTGAATATCTAGGCTGTTGTTTTGATGATACAATCAGTAGTCAATATCTAGGTTGTGTTCTTGATGATACAATCTGCAGTGAATATCTAGGCTGTGGCTTTGATGATACAATCAATAGTGAATTTCGTTACTGTTTCAATGAGCAAATTGGTAGTGAATTAATAGAAGTTGACATTTAGTAAAGAGAGCATTATTTTGAGCAATTTTTGTCCAAGAGCATTATTTATAACAAATTTTTATTAGAACAATCTTCTTTTATGAAAATTTTTATCAGCATTATTTATATGGAGCATTTGTTAGAAAGATTTATAAGGATAGGTTAATGCTGAGAGCATTGTTTAGGAGGAGTTACTATTTGAATTAGCAATATGTAAGGAGTATTTATTACAGAGTCTTATTTATGATTTTAAAGAAATTTTTGTTAGAGAGGATTGTTTATGAATAGTGCATATTTGAGCAAACATTATTTACGAGAAGTGTTTGTTAAAGAGAGCATTAATTGTTAGAAAAAGCATTTTTTTCCAGGAACGTTCATCGGTGAGAATTGTTGAAATGAAAGAACATTATTTGTTAGAGAAAATTTTTGAAAAATTCGTTATTTATAAGGAATTTATTTAATTTATTTATTTTTTCATTATATATGATAAATATAACAAATAAATATGCATTTATTAAATAAAATAAAAAATTTCTATATATTTGATGACGATATTTTGAATGATTTTACTGAGAAAGGATAGAAAAATATTTGCTGTTGTGAAAATATCACTAATAATATAAAAACGTGTAAAAAATGATTAAAACATCGGTCAATAAATAGTTTGTATTTGCAAGTTATAGTTTTTACCTCCAAGAGGGCGTTAATTAAAAGGAGTGGTAATAGAAAAAAAAAATAGAAATTTAGGTGTTTAATTATTTAGGAGAGGATATACTTATTTTGGTAAACAAAATATATATTTTTTTTTCTAAGAAATGGATGCGATGATGGCTGTCAATTAGCAGGTGAGAATTGATTTTTAGAAATGTTCACAATGAATTGGTAGGAAAAGTATTAGGCGAGACAAAACTGCGAAATAATCTTAAAACATAGCTAATGGTATTACTCTTTAATTTTTGTCTTTCAATGTTTTCTTGATAGTATTCAATGTTTCCTGACAATATTAAATGTTTCCTGAAAATATTCAGTGTTTCCCTAACATTATTCAAATCACTTCAATGGTATTCCTATAATTCCAACCAGTGATAAAGAACAACAAATCTATAAATTTCTGTTATATATATTTACTAAAAAGAAGTGTAGACGGTATTAGAGTACGCAATATAATATGTTCCACCAATGCGGTTTTTTATCCAAAATTTGGGGTTCTTGTTCAGTTATAAAAATGTAGCAAGTTTTGGTAATTCTATTATAAACCTTGTTATATGGTCTATTCTATGTCTATTGTATTATGATTAACATCACAAAAGTGAATCAATTGCATTAAAATTGCTCTATGTTTAAATCACACACTCAAATTATAAAAAATTATCAGAATGTATCAGAAATGCGTATTCGATATTTTCCGTAATCAAATTTGTCGTACAATTTAAAATGATACTTACTGGGTTGCAGACGTTAATTTTTTTCAAACAAATGTGGTAGCAATGGAGTTTCATAAAAATAAAATTTTAACATGATCTAAAGTGTGATTTTCTGAAAATGCATTTGTGTGTGTTTTTTACCCTCCTTGACTATAGTTTTCCCAATAATTTTTTACATCTTATGTGTTTCTCAAAATAACCATGTAAATTTTTTTTTCGGTTCCAACCTTTGATGTTTTTAATTTGATATTTTTATTTCTAATTTTAATTTGATTTCATTTAAAAACTTATAATTTAGGAACAAAGATTATCAAAGAATCATTCTTTGTTATTCTTTTAGGTCTTGCTTATACATCACTTTGTAAAAGTATAGCACAAAGTGTTACTAAGGATCACGGCCTGATGTCAGCACTTACAATTGCTCATGAAGTTGCACACAAGTATGTATCATCATATGGTGTTTAGGCGAGGCCAACTTGATCCTTTGTTTTGCATACTTTTTTTGAGAGCAAGTGGGTCGTGATATTTAAAGTTTTTGTATATTTTATATATCATTAAAAAAAAAATTTTGGGAAAATGCATTAAAAAAATTCGCTGAAAACCTGCACTCACACCACAACAAATTGAATTGAAACAAAAAGACAAATAAATGGAAAACGTTGGCTGAAACTATTGAATGAAATAAAAATATGTTCGGCAAATTTAATTTTTTAAACACCTTTTCATGTTGTATTTAATTACGACTTTCATTAACTACTTTGCTATTAAGCCAACTCTCTGTCTACATGGCATGCTAATACCAAAATGCCCTGACATGCCGAATGAATGTAATTTGACCTGATTGTCGCTAAGTACCAAAGTCACCTGACACTTCTAAAATAGAGGCCAGACACAATGACATTAATGCTTATGACACATTCATAAGCATTAAGGGTTGGTGCGCACCTGCGTTGGATCAGTAATACAGACTGCAGCTCATAGGAGGGATTGTTAAGTGTTTCTGATGACTTTCAGTCGAGCCGAGCTAATTTAATGTTTCTCTTCAAGCTGAAATGAAAACATTGATTAATTATTTCAATCTCTACCAAAAAAGGGCCGATCGGCAACGCAAAACGAAAGGTTAAGTTGGTTTCACTTTGTATGATTCTTACTAAAGAATTTTACTAGTATTTTTTTTTTTTACAAAATTTTTCCAAATAATGCAGGGTTTCATTTTTCTCTGAGTTGAGTTTTTTTTTGAAATTACCAAACTGTAAGTATGTGTCAAGTACAAATCTATTGCTGCGTTTTTCCATTGTTTGTTGTTCATGCTTAAATTTCATTCTAGTTTTATGTTGTTCTGAAGGTTTCTCTTGCAATTAAAAAATTTGGGTAATGCTGAGATTTTTATTTGTACATATTTTTTCTTTAGTTTGTTTTCCATTTACCCAATTAATATCCTTTTCTAAATCCTTTGGATTTAACACAAAAGGGACCCTTTGGCTTTGAGTTTGTTTTTACCTGTATTATGCCATCAACGACTGAAAGATATGCAGAATTCATATACTAAATGCATGTAAAGATAATTTTTCCATGTAAAAAATTGTGATTTAGCATAAAACTGAGCTTTAATTTAAATAAAAAAGCGATTCGAGTTTCTTAAAATTAACATATTAGCCAGTACGAAATTGTTTAAAGCATCCTTGTTTGCTTGTTTTTTCCCCTCTTCCCCATTATTTATTTCCTTTTTTTTTTAAAGTTTGGTATGTTTAATATTTGACTAAAGCAGTTATGTTAGAGATGCAATATTAAATCTTTTCTCCCATAAATTGATTAAATAACATTTCTATCTAACAAAGCTTGTATTATCCAATATGTCAATGAAATACAAATGAATAACATTCTGAAGGAGAGAGCATTTATTCACTCAATAATCTCAAACACGTCGTGAAGCTGCGTTGTGTAGTTTTGAAAGAATTTTTTCCCATAAGTTTTTAATTAAAAATGATAGCGACATTTGCATTACTTTTTTCTAAAAACAAGTTTCATTTTTGTAAAAAACATAATTTTTTGATCCTGCTTTATTTTTATAGATATTAAATTGAAGCTGATTGAAAAACTAAATTTCTTTGTGACTGGTTTGTAGAAAAAAATCAGGTTCTAGTTCTTTCTTGGATACAAATTCGTGCAGACGTTCTTGTACATACTGGCTTATTGGTACACAAATTCGAAAAAATTTAAATCATGCATAAAGAATGCATACACCAAAACAGCATAAATCAAAGTTATGTAGGATTCCACATAAATTGGTTCCCTATAACTGTTTAAATAAAGTGTCTGTGTAATACTCAATATTCTAGTAAAATCTCATTATGAATATGATATGAATGAATGATATGAATATATGAGTGAATGATATTATTTGACTTGTGTAGACCTGCTTAAAATATTATTTTAGACAATTCCTTACTAAGGTTTGATATGTTTGGATTTGAGAAATCTATAAAACATTTTGATAATTCTGATGCAAATTTTATGTTAAGTAAGACTAAAACTTAGACTATGCTTCTAATTAAGATTTTATATATTCCTTGGAGAGTAAAATATTGAGTTTTTTTTACAAACTTTCATGGTTTTTCCCTTATAAATTCTAGACAAGGATAAGAAGCCAGATATTTCTGAAATTTGATATGCCATGTGATAAAATAATGTGATATCAGTGTTACTTATTTGATTTATGACGAATGTGTACTGAAATTTTGAGAAATCTTTACATTTTTTTGTGGGTCTGCTATGAAGTTAAAAATTATATTGGAAGGATAATCTATAAATGAATGCATTGTACTGAATTACTGCACATTATTAAGCAATTTCAGATTGCCAAATTTAATATTAATGGATAAACTTCGTAAATAAGAATATTAATTATCCATAAATATCGGGAGCAAAACTTAATGAAAACTTACGTGAGAAATTAAATGGTTCAAAGTTTCAAGCGTTCAAATCGGATTGCCACCAACCACTTTGCGATTCAAACAACCTTTGGTTCCTCCTGTGTTTCAGATTTAAATATTTCAAAGGCAAAATTTTAAAAATTTGATACATTCAAGCTGTATTAAAGCTTCACACAATTAGAATATGGAAAAGAAGGAGATTATGAAAGAATCACAAATCTTAATTTTCAAATTTTTCTTAGGTGCAAATTTTAACTTTTTAACTTTTGTGATAGTTATACCTATAAGAAAATGCCAATCAGCAACAACAAAACACAGGTGTTTAAAAAATAGAAAAAGCAATTTGTATTTCAAACATAAAATTTTAATTGTAGGCTTGCATTTCAATACAGGCATAAGGGAAAATTGCTCACGGATTTAATGCCTATTATATTGTTATGTTGGAGAAACACTTAATGCTAAATATTGATTAAAAAATCAAATTGATAACCAATTTTGTAATAGGCCATTGTTAGGGGTGGGAGATAACGCTGGATTCCTTTTTTACATCATATCTTGAATTCTCTAGTCTTGGTGTGAATCATGACGCAACTGCAGAGTGTCCTGATGGTGTTAATATTATGTCTACTGGGAGTACACCTGGAGGACCATCATCCCTACGTTGGTCTTCATGTTCCTCCTCACAGATAGAAAGAGCTCTTTTGTAAGTGTTATTTTTTTTACTAAGAATTGATCTATTTGTCATTATACACTACCCAATGATAAAATTTATATAGTTAATGTATGCTCTATGTTTTTAAAAAAATTGGCTTTTAAAGTTCTAATAGTTTTTTAACTCCGTGTGAGGACTGTTTAGGACACATGTGCGGTTAGTAAAAATATTTTTCTTGACAAAAATTCAAAGATATGTAAGCTATTAAAAATTTAAAATCTAACGCAGAATAGGACTAAGTTTTCTTATGGAATCAAAATTTTAATTTGAGATATAATATTTTCGTTACAGTGTTTCATAGTTTTCCTAAAAATAACTTAATAAACTCCCAGTTTAGTTAACAAAATTTTAATTCTAATTCAACTATGTCCGTTTACCCTTCGGAAACACTTTTTTCAGTAACCGTCATATCCTAACATTATTTGAAAATTTATAGGATTATATACTCTTCTATCTATTAATATTAAATCATCTTGAATTTTCTCTTCATCCATATAGAAAAAAGAACAACTACATTCTGTAGCCATGAGGTATTGATGGATATTTAATCTAAATAAACTTGTAATTTTGATTTTCTTTTAAGAATTTATTAAAATAATTTTAAATGGCGTTTTTTGCGTTCAAATTATGCTGAATTTTCGGATATTAAAAAATAATATTAATATTGATATTAACAGCTCACTTGCTGTTTAAAGAATTTACTGGACCTAGTGCCTAGGTCAAGAAATGTTAAAAATTTACCTTTGAAAAATAACCCAGTTTTAGAGATTGAGTGAGGAATGTGATTTTTAAAAAAAGTGAAAATTTTTTAAAATAAATGTTGTCATACAGGCTACTTTTCGCAGCGATAATAGCTTTAAGGTACATTCAGTTTTAAGCCCAAATAATTAAAAATTATAAAACACAGTACACAGTTTTGACTAATATTAAATAATAAACATCTCATGAGTTAATCTAATTGTCTTTTATAGATTATAAAAGAATATATCAGCAGAATTGTACAATTTTTTACTAACAACTTAAACATTAAAAACCACTATATTTTTTTCTATTCTTATACCGCTGCTACCTGTGGCAAAAGTATTCAAATAATCCATATAACAATATAGTGTATAAAAAGAGTCACATTTATAATATTAGCCATGATGTTTTTAGATCATCTGACAGTGCATGTTTTGATGACTTACCCCCTACACATTTATCAAATAATACATTCAAACTATATGGTCAGGTTTATGATGCAAATAAACAGTGTAAATATGCATTCAATAGCAATTACTCAAAATGTCTATTTTTTCAGGTAAGTGTAAAGTTCCAATTTATTTATTCTGAATTTTTTGTACTTTTTATTTTTGTTTTGAAGTTTTTAGTCTTTTGATACATTTTCATACTTGAAATTTTTTTTCGTTTTTATGTCTGCAGCCATTTAATTTGAGGTTTTTACAGAGAGATAAATAAATTCAAAATTATTAGTGAAAATTATTAGAAGGTAATAATTTTAGAAAACCCTTAACTGAAACATTAATTTGCTTACATAATACCTTTTATGATGGCATTAGTTAATTTTATTTGAGGTAAAATACATGAATATTGTAAAATAAAAATATATTGTTTTTTATTATCAAAAGATTTTGTAACCTTCGGTTTAGAGGTTATTAGTGTTCAATCCAACTTTTTAAATTAGGTAAAGTATTAAGATAGAGAAGTAGTATTCAGATAAGTTTAAGGTGTTATAGTGACAAAAGTGTCTCAAGGTGTTTTAGTGACAAAAGTGTCTCAAGGTGTTTTAGTGACAAAAGTGTTTCAAAGTGTTATACTTAATCGAAAAAGGAAAGATGGTCAACCCTGCGATATGACATTTAGCATTCATTAAAGCTTTGCAATGTTAAATTATATCATTGCTATTTTTAAAGGTTATTCTCAGGTGTAAAGGAAATTAAATTTGTTGGTATTCTTAATTTGTTCTGGTACACGGCTTTCAAAACTAAATATATATCTATTGCTGATTCGTTTATCAATATTTTAAAGATTTAAATTTCAATTCTACGCAAGGATTGGATTCAATTCAATACATAGCTTTATTTTTTTAGATGTCGATCTATGAAATGAATTTTGATTTAGGGGTTTCTCTAAGACCTGGTTTTTGTATATTTTACCACATCAACCAAAACACTAACCCCTTCAGAAATCAAGTCATTTTTTTAATTTTAGAAATAATTGCTTGATTTTTTAAAGTTACTCCAATTTTGCTATTAGAATATAGAGTCCACCTGATTTAAATATGAGAAACTATGAAAAAAATTTGCATGATTACATATGAAGTAAATGAAGGGATCATTTTGTATAGCCTTTTTTTATATACAATATCTGGAAGCAACCTTATAAGTGACACAAATTTTTGTTTATTACTTTCCTAATATTCAAAATTTTATTCTTGACAAATAAGTAAAATTTTTTCTCAGATTAGAAACATTTTAAAAAGATAAAGGATTTGTGATTTGCCAAAAAAAAAGCAATTGAAATTTATTCTTAGAAAATTTTGCAAATGATTTAAACAAAAAAAAAAATAATAAAAAATTTTAAACGTTAAAGACGATGATATATTGAAAAATTTTCATTGGATGGGGATGAGATAAGCGTAGATGAGACCATTTTGACGGTTCTATTCTTACGTAATTCATCTATCCCTTTGACTCAAGAGATGTTTCAAGACAATGCAGTTCCAGGTCCTTCGTCAACACCATTGATGTCAACTACTTCTCTATCAGAAAGTAGCTCTGAATAAATGAAACTTCTGAAAATTTCTACGAACTCTTATGCCAGAGGATCCTACTAGCCCATTGAGTATTGCAAAAACATTCTTGACATGAAGTTATTTTTGTTGTTGTTTTTGCAAATAAATATGCTAAAATCATAGTGAATGATCCTGCTGTACAAACACAAATGAATGCTAAACACTGATGCCTTTTCAATCTATGGAAGAATATCACTAGAGATAAAATGTGGCTATTTTTTGCTGTTTCTGTTTTAATGGAAATTATCCAGAAACCAACCATTCATTCGTCAACACAAATTGTGCCAAAATTTAGCCGTCTAATGATAAGGGATAGACAGATATAAACAGTTGCTTAAAATGGTTCATTTCACTCAAATTGATAATGAAAATTTTAATGATAGGCTACGAAAGCTACGCTGTTTTTTTGGAATCTTTAATTTCATAGTTCAAAGGAAATTATACGCGTGAGCAAGTTCGCGATTGATGAATACCTTTCCCTATGGAAAGTCAATTGAGTTTATGCATATATATTTACCGAATAAATGAGAGCGCTACGGAGTCAAAATCTTTATGCTGTGTGAAAGTGAAACTGGTTACTTGTTAAATTTTATTTTATTTACCAGAGCAACTACCGAATACACTAATCCCCCTTCCAAACTGCTGTTGCCGTCATTTGATGACAATAAATGTTCTTCTAAGAGGGATTGGAAGATTGTGAAACTGTTTATTGATATCACAATCTACGACAGTTTTATTGTTTGGAGAGAGCTGCTTCAAAATGGGAAGTATCATTTGCAATTCCGTCTTTTGCTGATTGAAGAAATTATAATATTTTACAGATTTGGTGGCTCAAATTACTCAACAGGTCCAAATCCCGACCCTGCCCATGAAAACCTATTCAGATTAGTTGAAAGAAATGTTATTTTCAAACTATCTTTTTTAGTTTATAAAGTATTTTTTATGTTTGAACAATTTTTTTTCGAAATTTTGCTAGATTTTTGTCAAATTTTCTGCTAATATGTGTTCTCAGCTGTCATTGAAAAACCATATTCTCATTCTTTCTGCTGCTTTTTGTAAGCGTTAGGTATCAGACTTGACAAATAACAGAAAGAATTTTTAGTCAACTAACATTTTAGTAAACTGACTTTTTTGCTTTTTTTTTTCAAAAAAAAAGTTGAGAAAAAATAGTTTTTTTACTTCTGATTTCATAAGCTACTTCTTGTATTTATTTTGATTTATTCTTGCTTCATTTGATTTTGATAGTGATATTGTAGTTTCCAAAATGGGGTCGTTTCTTACTTACATATTTTACGATTAGCCATTTATGGAATTTTTACTGGATTGTGCAAATTAGGCAAAATTACAGTGACACAGGGAAAATGAAAAATGAAGCAGTGTGAAAAGGTTAAGATTAAAACTGCTAATAAAATATAGAGCATAAAGATAATTTTTTTATAAATAAACATGAATTTTTGGCTGTTTCCGTTATTTTGAAGTTTTTGCTAATGTCTATGCTTGCGACAACATATATTTGAACTATTTAAGGTCATTACCTGATGCTGATTTTCTCAGATTAGAGATCTTCGGAAAGAAAAGTATTTACAAGGCTCAGCCATAACTTATGGTTAAAATAGAATGCAATTTTTTCAAAAGGTGTATTTTTTAAAATAGCAAAATATCTAGAGATTGAATCCTCTTTATTGACACAGATTTAGATCAGTCCTATCATCTAAACTTCATTTCATGAAAGAAAATGACATGTCTATTTGAGTGTCTATATATACTCCACGAAAAATGGGCACAATTAAAATGTGCTCTAGAAAAAAACTAATATAGGTTACTTGAAATTGTTACAATGAAAAGTTATACACGAGAATATATAAGTTACAAAAGTTATACAGAAGGTATTAAATAATCAATTATTTAATTAATTAACTAAATAAAGTTTATCAAAAAGGTTTCCTAGCAGACCAGCAATTATTCCAGCTGATTTATTTTCTATAAGAGTTTTTATTATTTATTTTTATTTAAACATAATATTATATAATTATATAAATTATATAAATATTCAATTATTAAAATCTGCATGTTTTCTTTATTAAAATATTTGTCTAACGGAGGTGATGCAATATTTTTTAATGGTTGTAAGTAAAGTACTGACTACGGACTTATTATTTATTAGTACACCATTTTTTTTTCTTGAAATATAAAGATTATATTGTTAAAGATTTAGTAAAGTATTATGTTGTATTACTTTCAAAAACTTGGATATTTAATTGAATATTATAGTAAAAAAAAATTTTTTTTGTTTTGTTTGTTACTAAATAATTAATAAAACAAACAGATTCAATAAATTCATTTATTTAGGATAATTGTGCAAAACTGCATTGTCAAGAGATAGGCACATCCACATGTTTTTCACTTGCTTATCCTCCAGTTCATGGAACATATTGCGCTGAACATAAGGTAAAACCGTATACTATAATAACTAACTACTTTTTATGAGATAATTGAAGACATGCTGAAGAGTAAAAATTGTCTCACCAATCATTTTACATATTGAGCACCAATTTCTAGTCATAAAAGTTGTAATGTGGACACATTTTTTTTTTTTAAATCAGTCACTTTTTGTAAGGCTAAGACCCACTATTATGCAGAAAGCTAAACAAGAGATAAAGATAAAGCATGTCAGTATCATTCATCAGCTTAAATGGAAAGTTTTTGAAGCAATAAATAGATGATGCAGACTAATTTTCACCCCGTTCAGCAACATTGTGAAGGTCATCTTTAGTAGTTTGGTATTTAAACTTTATCAAAAGCATTTGTCTTTCCTAGGGATGAGTATAAAGTAGTTTAATCCCCATATGTAATAATCTTTCAAAGAGTACTATTAGGGAAATCATTAATGAAAATTAAAAAAAGGTCCCAAAACGGCACCTTGAGGGGCATCAGAATTTGTAGAGTAACAATTCAAAGAGTGGCCATCAAAGACCACATTGATTTCTCTGTCTGACAAAAAAAGGCTTAATATAATTCAAAACTTCACCAGAGATACCGTATGACTTCAGATGTTAAGTGCAATCAACATTTACAATTGACAGTCAGAGCATGAGCAGTGGACCTACCAAAACGAAAACCATGCTGATGATCAGAAAACAGATTGCACGACTCTAAGTAATGAGTAAAGGGTGAGTTATTCAATGATTCGAAGACCTTACATATGAACTGAAAGCAGACTGGTAGGACAGTAGTTAGAAGATCAAACCGCTGTTCAGAATTTTTGAATACTGGTAAAACAGATGTTGACTTCAGGCAAGATAGAAAACATGATTAAGCAGTACACAAACATGATTAAGCAGTACACTTCTTAAACAACCTTCAGAGAATCGGAGAGAGTTCTGGATAGCACTTTTGTTATAAAGCTACAGGAATTTTTTTAGGGACAATAGCATTAGAAGGATCATAAGTAGTAATAACTCCTATAGATGGCAAAAGTCTTGAGATCCGATAGATTGAATGACTAGATGTTCTTGGACCTGGCCTTGGTAAGATCATTTAACCTCCTCAATGACTTTTTTACAGTCATTGTGAGTTCTGGTAAAAAGGCGTGTGTTCTCAACACAACATATAGCAATTTCCTTAGCTCATTCTTCTATACCAAGATTGAAATTGTGTTCAAGTGGAATATTACGGAGTAATCCAGTTTCCCAGGAATAGATCAAGTAGAGAAGGTTCCGAATTGTCACTGTGATGACTGAGATATGGTGAAGTGTTGATACTAGAAAGGCTAGTAGTTATAGAGTAATGTAGCCAATCAGTGACGTTGAAGTCCCAAAAATCAAGAATTGCTCGATGAATAAAAAAAATTATTTTGTGTACTTTAAACATAGCAGTTGAAGTTTACTCGGAATAAATTTTTTTATAGAGAATGTGTAATGAAAAGATTATAATAGAAGTGAAAATTTTATTTCTGTTACATAGCAAAAAATTTTGAAATTAAATTCTCTGAGTTTGGGTGCCCAACTTTGGTAGCCGATGTCAAAAAAAACTGAAAGCTTATGTCAAAATTATGGTTTTTAGAGGTAATCTAGAGAAGAATATTTAACTATATGCACATTTATGATTTGCGTTGAAGAAGAAAATTGTCATAATTCTGTAGAAATATAAGAAAGGTTTTAAAACTTGATTTTGATCAGATTTTAAAAAGCTTAATTTCACTCATGCTCAACTATGGTTCAAGTTCCATCCAAATATGGATTTTCCTCTAAATCTTCAAACTCTGTTGAATTTCATAATTTTGGCTTGTTAGTTATTTTGACAGTTTGATTTTTTTAATTTATTAACCATTTTATTCTAATCTTGTTGAATTAATTGTTGTTTACGATCTTTCATTTTAATGGTAAAGGTAATCATTTTAAATCTTTTCATTTTCTTAAATGTTTTTCAAAAATTTTATTTCAATTGCTTGTTTTAACGGGAAAAAAAAACAGATGAATTAGTTTGTTGATGGAATTATATTTTCATTTTAGTGGTGTATTCATGGTTCTTGTGTCCCTGACGGTACTTCTCCGCCTCCTACAGTGGATGGTAACTGGGGAGAGTGGGGTGAATACACCAATTGTAGCAGAGAGTGTGGAATTGGTTTGCAGTGGAGAGAACGATCATGTGAATACCCCACGTTAGTAATTTTTTTATTAACGCTGTTTAAATTTCAGAGATTCACGTAGGGGTTAGTCAAAGTTATGTTATCACTTAATAATCTGTAAGTTTTTGTTCATTTAAAGACTTAACATATTATTTATTTAGCAGGCGGGTATTAAATGGTTATTTCATTACTTTTAAAAGATTTAATAAGAAAAATTTTTATACAAATATTTTTATGAGCAATAACTCAAACTAAAAAGGTGTTAAAAATTCAGATACAGGATTTATTTTAAAATTTACTTTTCGTTAGCTAACTTTTAATAAAAAATTTAAGTTCTGCGCTTTGGTTAATATCCCATTTTGTGTCTATTTGTTATCAACGTAATGATAATCCTAAACGGCATTGAAATTTTTTTTTCAGCCAAAATTGGAGACATTGAAAACCTAGAAAAATGAAATGTAGAGGAATTTAATTTTGATTGCAAAATCAAGCTGATAATTTAACCAGTTACATAAACAAAAGTCTTTTTTTAAAAGACTTGTTTAAAAGTTAAGCAGTTGATTGTTCTTTGTATTAGTGTAGCTTGATTGTTAAGATTTTTTTAATGTATTTATTTCTTTTAGATTAAAAAATAGAGGGATTAATTGCATTGGTGATTCAAAAGGATTATATAAGACTTGCAATGTACATGTGAGTCAAGTCAACTGTTTATTTATTTGTTTAATGTTATTACCATCTATTAATTACTCACATGGGATACGCTTGCAGAATTTTTTAAGTTGTAAATATTTTAAAGAAAGTTGAAAATTGGCAAATTTCTGTATGTTAAATAAATGAAAGATGTTATGGTTGCAATGTTAATTAGAGTTTTTGTTTACGCTCTTGATTTGCTACAACCACGGGTCACAATTATTTTTTTTACTCTCTTGATTTACTAAAACCATGGATTACAATTGTTTTTGATATATCTTAATAGTTTTAAAGAAATTTAGTGATGATGATAAATTACATTTATTAAGTGCTTATTTGTTGTGTTTGGTTGAATTATTGGCTTTTTGAAATTTAACGTAAATTAGTATTTGAAGTTAAATTATTTTATTTGGAAAGTACTTTGAGCTAAAATGGGGCTGTGGTTGAAATTTTATAGCTATAATATTTTTGTTGGAAAGTTTTTTGAGCTTATATTTTAAATAAAAGTTCTTTTTCTTTAAAATAAAAATTTGTCCTTATTAAGTTAAAAAAATTTATATTTTTGTAAATAATTTTCCATAAATGCAATAATTATAAAATGTTTATTTTGCTTTTTACCTTCTTTTATAGCGTTAAAATTAAAAATAAACTAAAAAGAAAATTTTATTTAAAGTTTTAGTCACTTTTTGTAAACCCTTAGTGTTACAAAATAATCAAAAAAATTTTGCCTTGATGTTTATCTATTCTCAAATAATGTATAACCTTGATTTCTAAACCTCATTTCACAGACTGGGTGTGTGATTTTTGTATATTTTAGAAATGTCCAATTGCTTCTGAATCTTATCGAATGCTGCAATGCATGGCAATTTCAGCTGAATTACAAGATCTTTACGATGGTAATATTTTTGAGGTTATGTAAACAAAATTTTGCTATCAAAAGTATTTTTTTTTTGATCGAATAATTTGGTCTTCACTCATTCCACAACTTGTGCTAATAATTTTTGAATTTCAAGAGTACCTTAAATTTGTATTTTTTTCGTATTGCTATTGTTTATCTGATTATAGAAGAAGGTAAAATTTATAAAGAGTTGTTATATGAATTGTTAGATTTTTTTGCCATTGAATATTTTATATAATTTTAGTTTTATATGGACAATTATTGGGGAGGGGGAGGAGATTATTGACTATCAGTAAGTATACTTTTTTGGTAAAAAATGGTTTTGATCCAAAATTTAAAAATAGTCAAGAGGTTTTAAACCAGTAAACTCCATTTTAAGAGATTTCCACTGCTAAAATTTTTGTCAAAATTTTAATTACTTAAGTTTAGGTTGTTTTGTCCTGGAAGTCATCTTATACTTTAAATTATCCTGAATTTTAAATAAACTCTTGCCCTTCAAAAAAGCTCATTCAATTCATCATTTTATCTCCATCATTCAATCCATCATTTCATCTCCAAATCAACCCATCATTTTATCTCCATCAATCAATCCATCATTTTATGTCCATCAATCAACCCATCTTTGATCTTCAAATCAATCCATTGTTTGATCTTCAAATCAATCCATCATTTGATCTCCAAATCAACCCATTTCTTTAGATATTTTGAACCATCTATTTTTTCTCATATTATTAAAAAAGTAGCAAATTTGATTTTGTACTTAAATTTTTAGTTCTTGATTTAAAACATGGAATTTGTAGTGCTTTCCTTTATGAAATTATATGCACTGAGCAATCTTCAGACAATCTAAGAAGATAGAAAAAAATCAAAAATTTCAAATTAATATTTAATTCATAATATCATATTCTTTTACAGGTTTTAGAATGTATTTATTCAAATTTTTTGCTCTTGTTTATAAACTGAGCATACTTGTTAGTTTCAATAATGAAAATCATCCATATTGTTGTATAAAATTGTAAATATTTAGATGACTAGCTGTTTTTTAGGATATTGCTACCTTAAAATGGAGGCTAGAACTAGATAAAGAAAATTATATTATATTAAAAGAAATTTATAAAATACATATATGTATTTTATGACTATCATAGAAACAAATAATATATATCTAAACAAAGTTTGTGTAAAACACTACACTGTTATTTTTTAAAAAATATATTATGTGCATTTTATTGTTTAACAGCGACCAATCACAAATGGATAATGTCAAACAACCAATAATAATGCTTGATAACTATCCAATCCAATTGGATAAATGTGCTACTTCATAACAAAAAAAAAAAAAAAATGACTAATTACGATTGGTTAGTTTGTTTATAAATCTAGGGTATTACACATGGGCATTATTATATCTGTATACCCGTCATGATTTGGCCAATTGGTGCATTTAAAAAGAAATCGTAATGAAAGTAAAACGAAATTTAGAGAACCAGGGCATCTATCCACATACCTCTGGCCTGCTAAGCGAGCGCTTTAAACATAAGGTAATATTATTTTAGAGATTGCTAGACTTAAGTCTAGCAGTCTATATAAATGGGAGCTCTAAGTACAGCAAAACCAAACACGTGGACCCTTCTATTAAAATTAGCTTAAAGCTATTTGTTGGCCCCATGTTAAAGATAAAAATATGTTGGAATACTTAAACTAACTGTTAGTGTGAAATTTGATTTCTATAATTTTTTTATAGAAATAATATCTGTTATGTAGTATATATTTAGTATTTATTTAAGCATAAATTTATAAAATATGAAAACTGAATCACAAATAAATTTAGCACCCTGCTATAGAGAGTTGATCTCAAGCCTCACACAACGTCATTTAAAATGTGGTTGAAGTTTTCATTTTTTATACATTTAGGCTTAAATTTAATTGCCTTATTTTTCTTGGCGTCTGAGTGACAACAGATTCAGAAAAGATAGTTTCCCATTCTGTATCATCACGCAATAGACCTTTTATAGTACATGCCTCATGGAAAGTGTCAACAATTCTACCATCAACGGTATAAAGAGGTACACCATGTAGTATGTAATAATAAAAGACGAACAAAATATAATTCACCTTAAGCAGGGCTGACTCGAAACATTTGGGTAATTACTTTTTAAATTTAATTTAAACCATGCCGTTAATGTTGTCAATTTGTGGTCTGCACAGTTCAATGCTTGAAACTCTCTTCTCCATCTTTGAAATAAATATGGTGTCCATCTGGGAGATGAAAATTTAGGAGATAAACAGAATGTGACATTAATATAAATGCCATATTGATTCTGGTGCGCTTATGTATCTAAAATCTGAATAATTAGAAAGTGCTGGAATGCAGCTATCATTTCCTGGATTTTGCGTTCTAAAATTTAGAGATGCCTGCATTAGCATCATAAATATATAATTGGTCATATTCACCCAACCATGATGTTGGTTTATTTTCTCAGTATGGACCATAATATGGTGTTGATGCAATTTTGACCTCTAAGGAAGCAAATGACGATGATGCATTGCAGTTAAGAATGAATTTTTGCAAATTATCATTCGCAGCTCTGTCATTGCTATTGCCTATAAATAAATCATACAACTCTGCAGGAAATGGTGTCAGTGATTCTAAAATTGCTTTATCTTAATGGGAACATTGAAAATGAATTGCAGAATTAAATTTAAGAGCATTGCAAAAATTACATACCTGGTTTTTTGATTCACTGGTTTACCTATATAAATAGGGTCAGGGTTATTTCATTCTACCAGCACTTAATTTGGCAACTCAATTTCTATTTAGCTGCCTTTTTTTAGGATTTTAGGATTTTCATTGACTAGGATAAAAAACATGCGGAATGTTGAAAGCTGGAAGTAGAGTATGGTTTGGGTGGTCTATACTCAAACTAAAAATAGAAAATCTAATATCTATAAATAAAAGATATAAATCAAATCTAATATTTCCAAATTTTAATACTCGTACTTTGACAACATTCGTTTACCATAAAAACATCTTACCAGGTGTGTTCGTTCCGTGAAGTTTTTTTATACTTTTTACTAGCATCGACCAATAAAAATGTTTGATTAATGGAAATCATTACATATGGGTATTGTTTTTGATATAGTTTCCTTTTCTGTGTGTGTGTGTGAGTGTGTATGCATGCTGGATAATATTTAAAAAAACCTTTTAGAACTATATGATTAAATTAATATTAATTTGTTAATTTTAAAAATTTTTTATCTAATATATATTTTTATGATTTTTAGATAACCATTTGAAAATGTTAAAAGTTTTAGTTCTAATTCAAGAAGAAGCCTAGAAGAGCATTGGTTTTTTAAACTAAAAGTCGGGGACTTTATTTCACCCATCAGACAATTTAAAATTTAATCAATTTGTATTTAATTAATAGCTTGTTTAACAATATTGCTTCATTGTATTGCTCTGTAGATGAAATTATATAAAAATATTACCCTTTTTTTGTGTGCTGGCCCAATATCGTTATTGATTTAGAAATATTTCTGCGTCCCTTCACACTCAAAATTAAAGAGAAAATAAAAATTCCAGTTATATTTATAAAATTAAGTTTTCCCTGATTAAATTTCAAAGAGAATAACATTTCTTGGAAAGGGAAAGAAAGTAATTAGATAAATTTCCACTTATTTTTCACTAATTCAAATAACGACTGAAATGAAACTGAAACACGCTAATATAAAGCATATTAAAAAAAAAATGACATTGAAAAAGCCAATTGTAGACCCTTTTTAATCCATCTAGTACTATCAAAAATGTTTGATCAGGTCAAGACTTTTATGCATTATTGACATTCTTTTCAGCTTTGATGGTTTCGAAAAAAATTTAACACATGACACACCTTTTTTTTTTCCTTTTGCAAGATTGGTAATGTCTTGATAAACCATATTTATTTGTTTATTGCTTACACCATGACGTGGTATCCTATGACTTGATTACCCTATGACTTGATTATTATAGTGATTAAATTTCAGGTTATCAAAAATTAATTAATTTTTTTTAACCAGAAAGTTAAGCTCCTCCGAAACAAAAATAGTTTTAGTCTAAAATTTGATATTCAAATCAATTCAATATCTTCTTAATTAATTATTTAATTGAAATATTCAAAACTTTCAGCCTTTAACATTTCTTTCCTATCCTGGGTTATTTGCTTAAAAACCTGCTATAATTTGGCAGAGCACTCGTAAAAGGGCTTTGAAAATTGTATATCTGAACTGGCTGTGTCTTTCTAGATATTAGAAGTAGCTTGAATATTTACTTTTCCACAGTTTTACTATCTGAAATCTTTTTTGAAATTTGTTTTGAATATAAAGTATTATTAAATCTTTTTAAAAAAAGTTTTTAAAACCATTTGATGAATATGTTGTTTTCTCACTAAAATAATCATACTTTTGCATTAAAAGTTGATTCAGCCAGTATTATCTTTGATAGATCTTACCTTTGTGCTGTCATCGATATAGAATGAAAATTTTTAAGGGGAAAGAAGACTCTTCTCCTTTTATCATGTTAAACAAAAATCCCAAAGGAAAATTACGAATTCTGTTAATTAAAATAAAATGAAGAGGCATTCTTAACTGTTTATAGGGTATCTCATTGTTATTGTGTATTTCACATAAACTTCAATCTGTTAAATGTTTTATCTTGGTACACTTTTTCACAAAGCCAGCAGAACGCTGATTCAATAATGTCCTTCAGTCAATTTTTTCTAGGATTGTTGGATCTTAAAAAGAAAACAATGTTTTCTAGACCCTAAATGATGTTTGGTTTTGTTTAAAATAAGAGTAAATCTCAAAAAGAATTGTCACTTGACTATCAAAACTATCAAGTTTTCTTAATCTAAAATTTATATGTATATATAAAAACTTTGTGATGGATTTTCATGCCGTGTTATTAAATGTCTTGCAGAATTTTTATATTGATATTATGAGTTTTCATTCTCAAAGGTCAATTTAATAATAACTTGTTTAAAATTTTAGCTCGTATCCCATGTAAACTGATTTGTCAAGTGGTAGCTGGCTCTGCTTACTTTTTTGGCAATGTCAAAGATGGGACTAAATGTAACCCATACAGTGAGTTAAACGATGTGTGCATACAAGGTGTTTGCCAGGTAAATTAAATGGATGAAAACAAGAAGAAAATTTTCATTGACTTTATAAATTTTAGGTTATTAACAGTTATAATTAGGTTTGTTATTAAATTGGAGTATTATTAGATCTTCTTAATTCCTAAAATTTTATTATATTTTCTTTCCCAGTGATAAAGTAATCGCAAGTGGCTACATAATTCAGTGGTATTATGTGATCTTTAATAGCTGTATATGTAACCTTCTGTTTCTGTTTCATAAAATAAACTTGATATAAATATAAATTTGGAGATTTAATTTTATATTAAAACTAATTGGAGTTTATAGTTTTTGCTTCAATAATGCTAGGGTTGAGAAAAACTGAAAAAAAAATAATCAATTTGCTTTTAGAAGGAATTTTTTGAATATGATTTTGTATGAGACTTGTTTTTCATTATTATTTTTTTTTATTTTAAAATGGGCTGGCAGGTTACACCAGTTTTAGGATAAACGCACCATCTCTTTCTGTTACAGTGTAAAATTTTTTATAAATTTTAAGCATGTTGGCTGTGATATGGAACTAAACTCTCATAAATATATTGATCGTTGTGGAGTGTGCGATGGGGATGGAGGCTCATGCCAACTTGTATCAGGCGTTGATGAAAACCCATGGTCTAATATGGGTATGTTTTTTTATGATATCTGATATTTCCTTTTTTTTTCCTGGAAATTATTTTTATAAAAACTTATTAAACTGTTTATTGCAGATTTTATTTAAAGTTTATTTAAAGGTTAATGTGTCATATATTATGCTGCTCATTCTATTCTGTTAGAAATCACTTTGTCAGTTGTTTTGCCATATGCTCAATCAAAAAATTCTAGACTTTCACGTAGTAACTACAGACCTATTTCCTCTCTCGCAAACCTTAGCAAAGTTCTTGAGAAAGTAATGCACTTACAACTTTATAGGTTAAAGGTTTATACAGTTATTTTGCAATGTTTAACCAATCTTCAATTTGTTTTCAGAGATTTCAGGATTTCTGAAAAAATCTGTGAAGTTTTGATAATTATGAAAGTGGAGTGTTCATAAATTTTCAGAAAACCTTTGGCAAAGTGGGTCATGACATTCTTATCTCTATACTTTGGCACTATGATGTTCATGGTGTTGCTAATGATTGATTTTTATGATATTTAAAAAGTCGTAAACAACATGTCACGATAGGCAAGTTTAAATCTCCTCTTAAAACATTAAATACAGATGTTCCTCAGGGCTCAGTTTTGGGAGTGTTATTATTTGATTTACATTAATCACTTTACAGCTTTTGTTAAACGCTCTATTTTGCATCACTTAAAACAATTTGCGCTAAAATAAACAACGACTTACAAAGTGTTACAAATTGGTTAAATGCAGACCAGATACCACTAAATAATGAAAAAACAGAGTTTGGTTTTTTCCTTAAACCTAAATAAAATACATTTGAACTAAAACCCAAACTCAATGGAAAACGTCCCTTACATCTTACATAAAATAAGTTTGACTCTTAATTGGTCAACACCTTTCTTGGAAACCGCACTTTAATGAAGTCATTAAAAAGTTAAATAATAATAGAATGCTCTCAAATACGCCATTGTATGGATTTGTTGGCGTTACATTTAATATATTTTTCTATATTTTTATCTCATATAAGTTATTGCTGCCAAGTTTGAGGTCTACGTGGAAATCCTTATATTAATAAAATTCTATGCCAATATGCTCTGATTTCTCCTTGCTGTTTAGCATCTTAAAGAATCCTTTGCTTTCAAAGCTAATAAAAACTTTCAGCATAACGTTTTTCTTCAATTCTTTAAAAAAAGATTTGCCTCAGTGCGTGAGTAGCATTTCAGTGCGGTGAATTTTGAGTTCTATTTCTTTGCTTCTTGGCTTGTAGCCTTGCAGAAAGCGACTGATTCAAAAAAAAAAAAAAACTGATTTTTCCAAATTTCAAAATTGTAAAATATGGCAAAAACTCTATAAAGTATCAAAATACTGTTAAATGGAACAAGTCTATAAAATGATTTTCGAAAAATTTGAGAAATGTAATTGCTTTGAAACATATGATTTGAATAGATTACAATTTTAAAATATCATTGTAATCATTCTTATAACGATAGATTAATACATATCCAACAGGCTCAGTTCATTCTTCTCTAAAGATTTTCTTAGATTGGCTCAGAAATGTGTGTTATTTCCCCTAAAAAATTAGATATTTCTTGTATTAGATTTTTTGTGTGTTATATTGCTAGATGCATGTTTCTTCCATGCAGGTGTGCAAAATTAATATGGCAGATGAAGATGGTAACCTAAATTAATTTCTCTCTAAGATAATATTTATTTGTGCAAATTTAATGTATTAACTGCAATGCTTCTGATAATCAAGTATAAATGTTCCTAGAAATCCAGCAGTCTTCATCAGTGACCAGCTGATCTAACCCCACCACTTTGCTTGGCTTTACCACTGCTTTATTATTGAAATAAAATTATTTAAATAATTTTAAATTGGAGAAGAGTTTGTTTATTCTTCAAGATAAACCAGTTTTAAACTTAAAATCTCATCAAAACCTTTATTTGTTGTGTATGGTTAATGTGAACATTTTTATATTTATCAAAGATATTATAATTTTATTTAAAAAAAAATTGATAAATATGAGTTTATAACTTAAAACTAGTTAGTGGGTACTATAATGGTATATTGTAGTTATTTCTTTTAATATTAATTTTTGGATATTTCTATTTTTTATTTATTAGGTGTGTACTCCTTGCACCATATAGCTGCTGGCTCATTTGGTATCACTGTCAAAGAAGTTGGCGCTACATCAAATTTTATCAGTTGGTTTATTTAATATAAGCAATCATATAATTCATTTGTAATAACTGAAAACCTTTTTTGGTGTCAATTGTCTTTGAATAAAAAATGGATTTGTAAGATTAGTTCTTCTGTTTCATTGATTATTGCAGAAATTCATGATATTCAGTTTTCCTTGAGCTTGTACTAAAATTAATGGAGTTGAATGAGATTTTTCTGTGCCTTACCTAAATGCATCCGATTTTTATGAGTATTACCAGAATTCAGGAGATTTGCATAAGTTTTCGCTGATTACCAGCTGAATTCAATTGATATACATGTTGTATTTATCACACAACAGCCTCCAATGTTTATTTAATGGAATTTTAAATTTATTGTCAGAAAAAGAAACTAACAATAAAGTTTCAGTGGAAAACTTTCACTAATTTCTAAAAATAACTATTGTTTAGCTTTTAGCATTCCTGAAATTGACAGTAACCTTGCAATTGAAGTACCTACATATTCAACAACTTACAATATGGAAGGGACAGTGATTAATTATATTATGGAGGATTGGATATATGCAGATGAACTTAAGATTAGTGGAAAGTTAAGTATGGGAATTGACACTAAAGTAAGTCAATTAATTTTTTAGTTGTTTGTTTTCAAAAATTGTTTAGTTTAACATCAAATCGTAAAACTGAATACCTTTCAATTAAAAGAATTTTGCGCTGTTAATGACATCTGTTAAGGATGAATTGAAATCCCATGAGTGGCAATTATATTTCTCTAAATTAAGATATTGTAAATAAACAATGTTACATTAAGCAATTATACGGTAATAAACTTTTTTTGGGCATGTGCTTTGTATTGTTTATTCTTATAAGAATAAACAACTAATGCTATGCTAAAAGGAAGTACTAATACATTTTATTGCGGTATTTTTTGTTAAATTGATACATTGTTGTGTCGATAAATAACAACTAAAACGTTAAGCAAACGTGCCATGATACACTAGTTTTTTTCCAATGGATACATTCTAGGAAGTTTATCCACATGAGAATGTGTGGGATCAATTTTTTTTAAACATTTAATAAACTAAATTTATTATATCCAATTAAAATTTATAGTGCTCTATATCTGTTTTGTCCCAAGTACATAAATTCAAGGGATTCCTTTAGATGATATACCTGGTTTAATCCTCAAAAAAAATTTATACTTATTTGATAGACTAAGTCCAAAAAGCAATTGATTTTTAGATAATGAGTTTTTTATCACATTACCAGTTTAAGTTTTTTTTTTAATGTGCTATAATCTGTTACAATATATTTTATACTCCAGGCAAAGCCAGCAAATTCTATAAAATAACACGTGTCTCTTTTCTCAGTAACAGCTCATTTGCAATCATTTTGGGCCTAAAATTTTGTAGTGGGAAACTCATGACCGATATTATAACCTGCCAAATATTCTTGTTCAGAAAACGAAAAATTATTTTTTTTCTCCAAAAATATTTATGCTGAGATTTTACTGTTAATGAAAATTTTGAGAATGTTATCAAGCCCAGTCCCTTGTCCTCAAAACAGTCATTTTAAGCCTAAAACAAATTTTTTGAAAATGTCTTGAAATCTGCTTTGCTCATTCACTTTTTTAATTTTGCATGAAGTTAAAGGACCAAAGATTTTTTTCGAGTCACATTATCGCTTTCCAAAACTTTCCTTGGTCCAAGCCTCTAAACTTGTCAAATTATGATCGCATTTTTGATATTTTTCAAGAATATTTTTTTGATTTTCCGAAAAATTTTAATTAGTGTTTTGTATGAAAATAATATTTATGGTTACTTTTGCGCCTTGGTAATTTCATCAAGTCTAGTCTAGCAATCAAAAAGTGATCATTTTAGGCTTACAAACATTTCTGAAGTGTAATCAAAACTTCACTTTGCCCATGGAAAACTTTTTTCAATTTTTGTTTTTATTTTCGCTAATATTTTGACTGTTACCACTAAAAAAACAATAAAAACGTGTCATCTATTCACAACGTGTTTCAGCAATTATTAGCAGTTATTATTTTTTCATTATAAAAAGATAAATTATTGTTTTGTTGGAAATTTTGTTTAACTTTTAATTAATACAGATTGTAGAGAGTCCTATTCACTAAAATATTTGTTCATTTCAACAGTTGGTCAACTATTGGGGTGCCACATCACAAGGGATAAAGTGGCAATATTATTCTCATACGAATACAACCGAGCCGAAATCTGAAGATGTGCATTGGGAAGGCCAATCATGGGAACCTTGCACAAGATCATGTGCTGGAGGTAAGAATTTTATGTAAATGAGTAAAAGGAAGGTTGACCATAGCTCATTCTTGTGTAGGGGATCTAACAACTATCACAACATTTTATGATAATATAAGAAATTCTATTCAATTTTATCAAACACGCTATTCAAATGATATAATGTAAATTTATGTAATTTGATCATTTATCTTGTTTTGAAAAAAGAGAACATTCTATGCATTAACATGTTATCTCTTGTCATTGATTATGCTGGTAATTTCTGACTTTGGTTTTATTTGTTTATTTACTTTATTTGTTTTATTTTGGTTATATTTTTGATCGCTTTTAATTTATTATGTTCATTTGTTCAAATTTATTTCCGATAAGATTAATTCCCATGAGATGTATTTTAACTCGTAATAAGGTAGCTAAAATGTAGATAATTAAAATCAGGTCATAAGTTCAATATTAGTTTTAGTTTCATTTTTGGACAAAATCTGTTGCAAAAAAAGTAAATCTTAGTGGGCTCTAAAATAAAAAACTTGGGATTATTGGAAATTAGTGATAATTTTGTGCACTGCAATTGACAGCAATATATTTGTTTGTGATACAAAATGCAGATGAAGGTTTTTTTAGCAGATAACAGAAACCAAATTTTAGCAGGATTTAAGGTTATGTGACTGATATGAAACTCCAAAAAATACTTCTTATTATTTTAATTAAGTTTTACAAAAGCTTGTTTGAATTATTTTTTGTTATTACCAGAAACTTTTTTTTTTAGTTTATTATCATTGTCACTGTTTACTTAAGATTTCCTCTACGACCACAAGGCTTTCATTTGCTACCCATCCTTTAACGTCATACAACCCTAAATTTCGCTTTTTATTGTTTTTCTTTTCAATCTTCTAAGTTTAACATCAAACAATATCTTTCTTAATCTGTAAAATACTTGCTTTACCTTAATCTCTTGTTTTAGCTTCTTGTCAAGTGATGCCTATTATCCTTACAGAAAGTGACTAATTGAAAAATAAATTGCTATTTGCTTCTGTATACAAAAAAAATAAGAAGAAAACTTCGTTATTAACAAGTTAATAAAGTTTGATTGCATATTTGGTGCATATATCATCCTGAAAAGCTTATATCAGTTACTTGTTAAGCTGCTTTTTTTAAGGTTTTAATGGCCACTTTAGTAACTGATCCCAATCTCCAAAAGCCTCGCGCTGCTACTTTCCTAAAGTTGTTAAATGTGATAATCTTAAATATAAATCCTATTTGAGTTCTTTATTTACATATCTTTGAAAAACAACACCTAATCTAATAAAACTTTGATTCAGCACTCTTTATGTTGATGTTCAAATTTTTTATGTATTTATTGCTTTTATTTACTTTTTTGGAAATTATTGTCAAATTTTTATTTGTAAATGACAGATACGTTTGTTGTTTTTTTTATATATATATCTTAAATTGTTACAGGCACACAGTCGCGAGTGATATTATGTAAACGATCTGATGACAATTCGGCTGTAAGATATGACGAATGTTCCCATCTCCTGCCGTTAGATACAACACAAAGCTGTAACAATCAAGATTGTCCAGCTGTGTAAGTAATGTTGGTTATTTTTCTGACAGAAAAGCTTTTTCCTTGCCAGCAAAATGTTATTCAAGTTTAATGATGACCTGCACGGTGTTATTTATCTCTGTTGAAAATATGGAGATAGATACTTTGAAAAAACAATTGATATCTGACAAAAGAAAGGTCTTTATTCGTTTTTGAGTCTTACCTAATAGGAAGTGATAGCTACAAGCTGAGAATTCTGCAAGAATTAATATCTTGAGAAAATTGATTTGATTCGTTTTTATTCATTTTATAATTTCTTTAGCATTATAAATTTTAACATTTGATAAAAACTTTTTTTAAAAAAAACTTATGTTTTTAAAGCTTACTAAAATATATAATGGACTTTTCCATCAATACCAGGTGTTACTCTTGTAAAAATGTCTTTCTACCACTTCAGCGTCAGCTGATATCTTAGTAAAGACAAATATGTTGGATAAGCAGTATGTTGTTTAGAAGGGTCATTTGCTCTGTTAGCTACCATCTTCATAACTGTTTATTAACAACTGGGTATGTAGCAAATACTTGAACGAAGTGTTTACTGTTAAATTTGAGAGCCTTAACATGCTGGTATGCATCATTTGATCAAGTGTAGGAGCAAAGTTTTTACATCTAGATGATTTTTCTAATTCAAATCAACTTAAGGTAATTAGGAACTTGGTTTTTTATCATGAGACCAGCCACACGAGAAGAAGATTTGCCAACCAAGGTTAAGAACCATCACTAAACCGAGTGAACTGTCTGTGCCGGACACCAAACTGGCATTTACTATATTCTACAATTAAGCTCCCAGTTCATCAAATCAAGCTTTTCCCCTGAAGAAAATTTCTGAGTATCCTACTAAGACACTATTATGATTTTATGTGTCATACTAAGACACTATTATAACTCTATGTTTTTTTTTCCAATGTCTATTTTTGATAAGAGACCCAAACCTTCGACTAAAATTTAATTGTATATTGATTTAAAGCTAATAGTTTATTTGGTTATTGGCTTTTAAGTGTTGATCACAATCAGCAATCAAAGATACTGTGTATTTTTTATTTTACAATAATCAATTTATGTTCAATTCAGTGGCCAAGATGTATGTAAAACTTTAGGACTTTGCTAAACACCCGTTAAAATTTTTTATCTATATTTTTATAATAGATGGCATGTGTCACCATGGAGCGAATGCAGTAAATCATGCGGGAGTGGTAGTCACGCACGTAGCATTTTCTGTCAAATGTTAACCATAAATGGAACAGTAGTAGTACCAAATGAAGATTGCAGCAGTGAGAAACCAATATTTGATCTGAATGGATCCTGCAATGATGACATGTGTCCAGCTGAATGGGAAGCTTCAGAGTGGAGTGAGGTTTGTGGCTTTGCATTCTTATTCTTTTGCTCAAAAATTATAAGATATTTCTCTTGAATGTTTTTTTTTTTTTTTTTCAAAAATTTGATAAATTCTTTAATAAAACTTAAATTTTATTTTTATTTAGATATGTTTCTTAAAATCCAAATAAATATAAATAATGAAATAAATGAAGAATATTTAAAAAAAATGTTACAGAAATTTTGATAACGGAAATATGTTATCCAACCACTACTAAAAACTATAAGTATGTGATGGAAATATGCAGTATTAGTTCTAATTTTTCTCTAATTTACTTGCCTTGCAAATATTTTTCTAAATTAATTCCAAATTTCACGTTCGATGTTAAAGATTGGAAAAATTAAACAATTAATTTTTCGCTTTTATTCTTTTCTTTTTTTTGCTTAAAATTTAGCAGGCCAAATATTAATTCTTGTCAGAAATTTATGTTCGCCAATTTTTTTAAACTGATCAAATCGTGGAAATTTTTTGATCTGAAAAGAGCTAAAAAAATATGGTAATTATTTTATCTGTATTTACATATTTCAGAAATTGCATATGATAGATTATTCATTTTATATTTAATTAAAAAGAAATTTTTACATTACATTTACATAATTAAATATTTAGTGTTCATCTTCATGTGGCGGAAATGGAATAAGAACACGTGAAATAAGCTGTGAGCGAGTAAATGGTGATGGAAGTATTACGATCACTAACGAACTAGAATGTATTTGGCAAGAACCTCTGGATACGAAAGAAGGGTGTAATTTAGATATATTATGTCCACAATGGAAAGTTGTGTTTACACCATGCTCCAAAACATGTGGTGGGGGTGAGCATACTTTAAAACCTTAATTGAAGCATAGAATGTAACACGCCCAAATATGTTATAATCATTGTTCCACAGAGCTGTGGTAACTTTTTATTATGAAGTTTCAAAGCATTTTTGTTAAAATTAAAATTTAGCTATTTGTTTAGTATCAATTAATTATGCATGGATCCACCAATTAATTATGTATGGGTTCACCATGTGCTGATGCTTCTGGTTTAGAGATTACGTGTTTGTTGCTTAATATTTTATAATAATCAAATTTTTACAAAACGTAGCCAAAAAAATTAGATAATCTAAAAAATGTTATTCAATTATGGTTGGTCTCGTCTTTAAAACAAACAGAGGTAATTCTAAATTAAATGAAATTATTAGAATGCTAAAAACATCAAAAATCAAAAAATATTTTGTTCCTGAGTCATTTAGTTATTGAATTAATTTCTTTTGTTTTTTTTTATTGTATTTTAGGTGTAAAAAGAGCAACTCTTGGCTGCTACTCAGAGCCAGATGATAATAAATTAAATGATACAACAAAGTGCAGTGAAAATCCACCTGATGTTAACTTAACAGAACAACTTTGTAATATTGAGTCATGTAAAGCATACCATTGGGAACAGGTAGAAGGAGTGTGCACTGTTACTTGTGGAATAGGTGCTTGTTTATTATGACTACTTGATTGAAAATTCCTATTTAAGTATAAAAATTTTTTTACCTTTCACAGGATGTTTCAATTTTTCACTTCATGTTGTAATCTTTCACTGATTGTTTTAGCTTTTCACTGGATGTTGTAAATCAGCAATTTCTGATTTTAATTTTGAGAGCTAATTTTGCCAACAGAACTACCATTATTTGCCAATGCAACTTGTTTATTATCTTATTATTTTGGTAAAGATTCTAGAACAAGTTAAATTTTTGATTGCTTCAAAACTTTGCTCTTAGTTTAAAATAGCCGCATAATTCTAATTTCCTTGCAAGGTTTACTCAATTGGAAATAGCTTGTAGCCGTGTACTAATAAATCCTTAAAATCACTGAAAATGGCAGCCATAGTCATGTGCTTTCACTTTTTTATTTCTTTTTTTTCGAAAAATGTAAAAAAAAAAAAAAATAATGTAGAAGTCATTGATACCAAGTTTAACCGTCTGGTTTTTTTTTTCATAATTGCACAGATAATTAAAGTGTTATTTATTGAAATAGTACGTTTTGCTTAACATATGAAAAGGGTCTAGATATGGTTCTTAAAGTCGGTTTTAAACAATTAATACAACAAATAAGCACGATAGCATGTCACCAATCATAAAAAAAAGCTATATACACTTTCTTTGTGTGAAAATGCTCATAAATGTTTGTATTTGCTACCATTTCAATCACCGAATTCCAAATGTACCCAGGAATTTTATAAGTATACATAGTTAAAAACTTAATCGCCTTTTATAAAGCAGAAGAGATTCATTGACAGAAATGTCTCGACCAAGCATTAATATTGATTTCCAGCGACTAACAAGGTAATCATATATCGGCTTAATTTTTTCGTCCTTTTCATATGTCTCATCTAATATTAACTAATGTAAATAAAGTTTAAAAACTTTTCAATACAAATATATTCTATATTGTGATAGCATCCCTGATATCATTATTTTCTTCTTCATCTACTATAGTTAAAGAAAGCACCTCACAAATCTGATGTATAATTGTCTAAGATAATTAATTCGTCCTTTTCTGAATCAATGACAAATTCTTCTTTATCACCAGAAGAGGAATCATTCGTAGATTAAAGATCTGAATCATCCAGGACAAAATCTGTGACTTCTGCAAAGTACCGCCGTTTTTTCACTGCTATTTATAGTTTTTTTAAAAAACGCAATAGTTGTTGACGTAGTTGCTGTATAGAAGCCATTTTGGGCTTAACAGTTCCACAGAACATTCTAAATTGAAAAAATTCAAGTTTGAAGAGTGTTAGGCCACTACTAACAATACACAGAGGCTCTAACCACCCCACACCCTTGATTTGTATTATTATGGGGATTCCCATATTGTGAAAAACATGAACGCAGTTACGCCTAAAGAGTTGAAGATTGAAGATGGATGGACTGTTTTAAAAGATATAGCAGCTTTTTTGCTATGAGGGATACCTTTGGTATTTTGTCATATTTGTCAGCTTGTCTGTTTTTTATTATTTCCAAGTATCCCTAATATTCCCAAGTATCCCTAATATTCCCAAGAATTCAGTTAAGTACAGTTCAGTTCAGAAAAAAGATCATTAACTTCAAAACTAAGTTTTTATGACCTCAGCATTGATTAAAATTATTTATGATCATTTATTTTGTGATAAAAATCCTATTATAATGCCTTATACTTATTATAATTTTTAGTTGTTTTTTCAAAATTGACACTCACCAAAAATATGCCTCTGCTTCACTCACCATAAGGGCTGCCTGGAGAATATATGGTAATGTTTCAATTCTATATTGTTTGATATACCTCCCAGTTATCTGCTTTTATAGAGTTATATTTCAAGTTGCATGGATATTTTATGTCTTGCACAAAGATTTCCTCAATAACACAATTTTTGGGTATGATATTTGTTAAATATTTTTGATTCGTTTACAGGTATGCGACCTGTTTTTTTCAAATGTCATACTGACGCGACCAATGAGGTTGTAGAAGATTCATTTTGTTTGGAAGAAAAGCCTGGTACACCCGATTATACTAATTGCAGCGAAGGTGTTTGTCCAGTGCTGTATGAATGGCGTAAGCAATCTGATAGATGTTCAGTAACTTGTGGAAGTGGTGTGTGAATTATTTATTTTTTAACTCTGTAGGCAACGAAACCTTAATAAAATTTTGAAGCATTTTAAATAGATAATTACTGCTGTTTTAAAGCTTTCAATATTGTTTTTTAGGAGAGAAAAACCTAAGTTTGACCTAAAAAAGTTCATGATTTGTTTACAAAGCTGCTTGTCAATTGGGTCTCTATCTAGGTCTGGTTATGACTGAGAATTGTGGATATCGCTATTTTTTTAAAGTTAAACAAGTTTCCGAAACCTATCCTACTCTAATAAGCATGAAAAACTAATCCATGCAGTCATTTAAAACCGATGACACGGTGCATGGTGATGCTGAGTCTAAACATCTATGTCTGCAATGGAGGGCTTTTACTTCAAATTTTTTTTATTTTGTTAGAAAGTTTTCCTTTCACATGTCAAATTCTATCAATAGTCAATCAAATTTGATATTGCAATAAATTTGGTTCTATAAAAGGTGTTTAATTTGTTAAAATATATATATAATGTATGAGAGTATCATTAGTCCTACATGTAGTCCTACATGTAAGGTATAAAGAAAAGTTAAAGCCATTTCAAAGCTACAAATGTTATTTTCTATCCATTTCCTTTGAAGTTTATTTTCCTGAAGTGAAAATAGCTATGTTTATTTTAAGTAACAAATGAAACGTTTTTGATAAAAATGACTGCTTAAAAAGATTTGGGCTCCCAAAGTTTTGCTTTTCCATCTGCTGGACTGCTATTTCTAAGTGTGTATATTTTGAAAAACTCAAAACTAGATCCAGGTTCTTTTTACGCTGTGGCATAGTATCTGAGTAACCAACACTTAGGACAGATACAAAAAACATGTTGTATTCATATAAGTTAGCAAATTGATTATTAATTAGCTGCTTTTATCTGTCGAATATTGACTTGCTATAAATATAATATATGTATTGTTTATAAACAAAAATCTAGTTTCTGTAAAATATCCTGATGAGCAATCAAATACGCATATTTTCCTGGATTAGTAAACAGATCAGCTGTAAATCCAATAATATAAATATATCCAGTAGCTCTTCCACTTATTTTGTTCTGTTTAGAATAGGCAGATGCGAAAGACAAAAATGAAAAACATAAAATAAAGCCAAAAATCTGGAAATGAAAATCTGAACAAAAAAAAATTTTTTTTTTATATTCATATTTTTTCTTCATATTTTTTATAAACTGTTAATTTGACAATAATGAAAAGAAATACTAAAAAGTGTTGTAATTGAATTTTCATATCTTAATTATAAAATTATGCAGATATCGTGAACATATCGCTGATTATATATAGAAAATAAAAAAGTTTAAGAAATTTCAATATCATTATTTTCACTTTGTATTTTAGAAAATGACGGCCAGTCAAGCCCGTATACTGAGAAATGTCTCGTCTAACTATGAAATACAATTATATACAAATTAGTGATATTTAAAGAGTATCAAAGGACGTGTGCTCCTAGAAAAATTTGGCAAATTGTAAATAAATATCTGATGATTTCAGTTCTTTGAGTGATTTGATGAAATCTGTTTCTGTTAAAATATTAATAATGAAATACTAATTTTATAATTATAATATAATAATAATTAATAATAATAATAATAATAATAATAATAATAATAATAATATATTAAAATTAAAATATACTCGTATCGTCAATTGATGTTTTATTGACGTAATAAAAATTGGGGTCTATTATCAAAACCTTAAAACTATTAAGATTATAGAATTAAATTCAAGAAACAACAGTGGCCCCGAAATGCTTAAAAATTATGTAATTACACAATTGATAGCAACTGTCTATGTTAGAAATAAATACTTTGATCACCTGTTGTCATTGTAAAAACGGAAGATAAAAAAAGTTAATATAAATTGTACGAAAACAAGTATTGTGTAAAATACTCTACAGTTGAGATTGCTGGCTAAGTCACCAAGGCTTTTTTTGTCTTTTACATGTTTTGGAGCGTGTAATAAAAGAAGTCACAGCAAACTAAATAAAAAAATCACAAGGTGTGGGATAAAAGAGTTGCACAAAGGGCCTGAGATTTAGCAAACCGGTTTAATTTTTATTATGTAATATTTTTCTTTTATAAGGTCTTTGCCATCACTTTAAAATCAAATTGGCTTTTTTGCATTTCTTTGTGTTTTGAAAAATTAAACTTAATTGGATTACATTGTTGTAACTTCCAGTATTAAAATCAGAAAGCTGGAAATTTTTCTCATCTTGTAGGTGAGCTAATATGTCTGCTGGAAAAGTACCAAATAAACTAAAATAGATTATTAGGATGGAATCCATGTGTACATCTTCATTTCTAAGAAATTGTGTCAACAGATTTCTAATATAAAGTTTTGTGTTTTTCTTTATCACAAACAACAAACCATTTCCTTCAGACTTTTTTTATTTGTTTGGTGTGCTTAAAGTCTTCTGTGTCTTTTTCATCTCCATGAAAGCATCATTATTTTCTTCAAATTCACCCTCTCTTTTATTTTTCTGTCGTCGCTTGTTTTTTAAATTTAAATTTTGTACAAATAGATAATTCTGCTCTTATGGGTATGGCAGATTTTTTTCCAGCTTAAAAGCATCCGGCTTTCATATATAGACTTCAAACCGCCCTCAAAGTGGAAGTATGCAAAATTTGGAGAGTTCCGTGCTCAGCTTTTTTTCATTACATTGACATCAGGGACTGGTCCATGACTGGCATGGTCAATCTTTAGCACCATAATAAATATGTTTTTTCCTTCTTAACTCATGTTACTCTTGTTATCTTTTTCATCTGCTCATCGCATTTTGTAAACTTTTTTAAAACCCTCCTTGATTGATTGTTCTGTATGAAAACAATTTGTTCCTACATTACTTATACTGATGGTGAAGAAACTGGTTTATTTGTCCAAGCAGCAGCAGCAGCAGTGTGGTACCTAAGAAAATAATTGTTCGTTCTTAGTTTTACACACATAAATTTCTTTTAATTTCATTATTAAAATAGATCAGAAAATATTAGAATGGATTAGTTTTAGATTTAAAATTTTTGAAACAGTATTTCATTTCAAAAATGCAAAAGCAATTAGGTATGAACTTACCTCTTTATGATTTAGTAATAGAATTGTAGAAACTATTACATAACTTTTCAGCGCTTTAAATTGTTAAGATGTCCTGAGTGTTTGTGGTGAGTGCTGAATGTTGAGGTATTTGCAAAACATACATATTATATTCATGAAATCTCAACGACAATGAAATGTTTTTAGATAGACCAATTAAATTTTACCTGTAGTGTCAGGTGGCACAAGAACCAGATAGATCTGCTTTTGCCATAAAAACTTGTGAAGATGGAAGTCAAAATGATAGGAATGGGAAATCCCTGAGAACTATAACTTGCTGTTAAATATTTTTGCCTTGCAGATACTTACCAAAGAAGTTGTTTACACGTAGAAATGAATTGTGGTCTTGAATTTCTTTTTTGTTAATGATGTTAGGAGACATATTATCTTTTTAATTTTCTCTAATAGTGCCATATGATTTATTATTCATTTGCCAGCAAAAATTGCTTTATTTGATTTTTGCAAATATTATCTGGTGTGATGAAATAAATACATAATGATCTTATCTCTTGCTAAATAGACTATCAAATAAAGAAACACAGATCAACTTGATTTTCTCATGGAAGAAATCGAACTCTCTATTTCTGGTTTGAAACACACTTTGAAAAGCTCTAATCACTGAACTACAATCTCTGACAAAAGATTGGATTTATAATATTTATCTGATATATTCTGAGGTATTCACCACTGCTGCTGCTTTTGCCTAGAAATTGTTCTATAACAAGGCTTTTGTTGTAGGGCGGGTGAATAAGTAGTGTGTAATTAAATATACTCACACTATTAAAGTAGGATCACTTAAATTTAGAAAACTAAAGAACTTAACTTCATTAATTTGTCTCAGAATTTAAATGTTAAAATGTACAACGGCCTGTTTACATGGCTGATATTTTAAAAATTTTTGATAATAAAAGTGATCATATAAGAAAGTTTCAATTCAAAATTGTTGACCCTGTTCATCTCTTTTCTTTATTTTTTATAAATAGAAACCTCCTAAATAGGATCACAATGTAAGCTAGGCTTGGTCTGTTTATATGCTCATTTCCTGTTCAGTTCAAGGCTGTGTCAAACAATTATATTGATTTTTTTTTTTTTATTTAGATTTTAATTGTATTTCTATTCATAAAGCTAAACTGAGTTTATATGCGGTATTTTAGGGCTAATGCAGTATAATGTGGTGTGCGTGCAGGTAGAAAATGAAAAGGTTTCAGTTGTATTAGCTGAATTTTGTGATGCATCTATCCGGCCTTCTAGTGAAGGAGAAGTGTGTAATCAAAAAGCTTGCCCACCTGTTTATTCATGGATTGCTTCATATACTTCATGTTCAGTAACTTGTGGAACAGGTATTTTTTACTACATTACACGAGTGTGGTGTCAAAAAATTTTCAAAATGATCACCTTGAAAACATAGCCCTTCAACTATTGAAGCAAAAACCAAATAATAAGTGGTTTAATTTATTTTTTTTAAATTTACATTTTTTTTTTTTTTTTTTACTATCATTCAAAACAACATTTTTTGTTTTAATTTATGTGAAAAATTTTTGCTCTTAGATTTTTTTTGATGATATTTTGGATTGATTTTGTTTGGTCCTAAAATATTGTTTTTTTTTGGTCTAATAACGTGCTGCATGTTATTAAATTTGCCATATAGTTTTATATATCAAGTTTTGATTTTTTGTTTAGGATAATGTATTTATGAATAAATATTTCAGGTATTAAAATGCCATTGATTGGATGCCATCGCGATGAATTACTTCATGCTAAAGTCGATGATTCCTTTTGTTTGGAGATAACTCGGCCTGATTTGTCAAATAAAACTTGTAGCATGGGTGAATGCCCAACAACATATTCATGGATGCAACTGTATAATGAGTGTACTGTTACTTGTGGTTCAGGTAAGAAAAACTAATCCAATTGCAGTTGGAAAATTACATCCAAAATCGTTTTTAGAGTGGAAATATAGATATGCTGCATTTTGATTAAATTTTTTTATTATACAGACCTCTAACTTTTTCATTTCCGCATCAAAGGTATAAAATGACACACAATGACACAATAACACAATAACACAATAACACTTGGAAATCAGATAAAAAGGTATAGAATTGCCACAAAACTTCTAGGGTTTTTGTTATTTGTGTTATTTGTGTTATTTTTGTTATTTTTGTAATATTCAACTCACTCAAAAGTCTGGTATTATTCCATTAATATTTTGTGTTATGTTTGAAAATGTAATTCAATAATATTTTTTTTACAAAATATTTTTTGTTGCATAAAGTCTCAAAATGAACGCTTTTAGCTTTTTGAAGAGAGTTTGTTTTACTTCACGTTGCTTTCTTGCTTGAAATTAATCTGTAATCGATAAAATTTGGTTGGTTAGTTTTAAACTTCTTTTTAGAGCTTGACACAAAAAGCTTATATATTTAAAAATAGTTTAAAAAAATATGATTTCTGAAAATTTGATGATTTTTTGATCTTTATAGCTTTTCCTGAGTTATTAAATTTATTGGTATTTATATTGGTATTTATATTGGTATTTATGTTGATTGTTATATTGGTATTTATATTGGTATTTATATTGGTACTTTATATATGTATTTATTTAGGCATTTATTTATGCATTTTATTTGGGCAAAGTTTTTTTAAGTCCTTGACAGTGAAGGTAGCTTAAAAAATCCAATATATTTCAACCTTTTGTCAAAATTGACCAAAAATTTTCTTTCATTCCATTTTTTATGTAAGCAATACCAGAAAAAATATATTTAATATATAATATAATATATAAAATATATTGTCAGACAAACTTTAAAACAATCTTTTCTTTAAACGCTGTGTGTGAAGTATTATGGTTTTCTTGCACTTATGCAATAAAAGACAAAATTAAAAACATTATTTGATGATATGTATCAGTCTTCTCACACTTTCTATAAGTATAAGCTTTAACATTTAGAATTAGAAATATTTTCTTTAAAATTTAGGTACGCAGTTTTCTTATGCTGTATGTGTAAGTGATAAAGATGGTATATCTTTTGATGATTCATACTGTTCATTGTCAAAAAAACCTGAAATCACTGAAAAGGAATGTATTCAACCTGAATGTTTGTCAAAATTTTTCTGGCAGGCAAGTTATGGAGATTGCCTGGCTAAATGTGGAAAAGGTAATGATTTTCAAGTCCTCTAATAAACACCAACTCTTTTAAATGCCCCTTCCCTCTTGAACTTCCCTTTTTCTTAGATGGGTGGTTACTAAAAAATCATGTTAAGTTTGAACAACAAAAATGATTGATCACAATTTTTTTTTTGTTATTACTAGAATTGTTGAAATTGGTGAAGGTCTTAATGCCTGAAATCATATTAAACTCTGTATAACTATTAACATGTAATTAACATATAACATGTATCTATTAAAATGTATCGTAATTTTCATCATGTTTTAAGTTAGAGCCTTGTTTTGGTTAAGCCTATTTGTTCATCTCATTTATACTATGTATTGTACTGATTAACTGTTCCTCTTAATAACTATATTTATGTGCAAGTAGAATCGATTTACTTTTTCATTGCCAGCACAAAAACTCAGTTTGTTGTAAATAAACGTCTAAATAAACTAGCCATAAAATTTACTCCTCAAACATTGTTTTGTTGGAATAGAAGGCAAATATATAGATAAAAATCACGAGAAATTAAAGCAGGAGTGTCATATATAAAAAAAAAATTAGTGACTCTAGAAAAAATCCCTATGCCAAGCTGTATTTTAAGACACCAAAATTTTGAAATGGCTTCTTTTACATTTACTTAAAATTTTCTAACTAAAGTCATGCTTTAAAGGGATATCTTAGAATTAAATGTATCATTTTTTCTAAAACATATTTTTGAGAATTTTTCGAGCTAATAATCTTAAATTAAACCCTGTATATTTAAAAAAGAAATATTGGACTATGTTAAATGATTACTTCGAAAAGTTGACCGGAATTTATAAAAAAAACCGTTTCTTATTTTTAAAATATGATTTTTGGTTTTTTGTATACTGACTTATAAGTTTTTCAATTTTATTAAGAAAGGATTGTTGAGATAGAGAATCATCAAATTTATCCTATAGCTACAAAAAAATTTATAGTTGGTTTGTAGTGGTATATCTCTTGTAATTTGTCCCTTTTAGATTTTTCAACATTTTTAATGTTGTTCCTCAGTTTTCATTAGAATCTTATACCTACGGTTTGATAAAATGAGGTTGGAAAAGATCTTTTTTTTTTTCTTTCTTTTTATTTCCCATGATGGGGAGAGATCGTAAAAGTAAAACTTATTAAGAAATAAAAAACCCATGGTTTTGGGGTACTTAGAGCTCCCATTTGAGCTTACGGTAAATACTCACTCAGCCAGTCAAACAAAATCGCACCAAACCGAATGTTATGCATATGCTGAGTGGACGATACTCTGATTTGAACCCAAGACTTTACCGTTGGGAAACAGATGTCTTACCAACTCAGCTATGCTGATACAAAAGCTTTAAAATCATAATATAAACAAATCGCTGGAATGTTTTTGGATTTTTGTGTCAAAAATAACTTTTTAATTTTGTATACAAATTAGTTTTACCTGAAGATTGGTTTGACAAACCTGATCTTTAAATCATGTTCTATTGTTTTTACTGAAGATTTTTCTGATAAACCTTATCTTCGAATCGTATTCCATGGTTTTTCTGAAGACTTAGAGACTTTGAATAAATGTCTCTGAGTCTGGAAATTTTGATTTTTTGGAATTTTTTTAAGCAATTTTCTCCGAAATTTTTCTCTGGAACCATTTCTGGCTGCAAGCTGTTATTTTGGATCGTTTAATCAAAGCAATTAAATTAATTGCCTTTAGATGTGAATAGGCTGTTGGTTGCAAAGGTATAAAAATTAGGAAAATTTATTTTCTGAAGTTCATGTTTGGAGGCAGGTACTGAATATTTTTTTAAATAAGTGAAATTTGATAGATTTTTGGCCTAGCCTATTTACTAATGCAATAAATAATTTGATGATCAGATATCCTGACATTGATTACTCCATGCTGTAATACCTTTTCATCGGTATTTACTCTAATTTGATTAAATATGGTAGATATATTGGGTTTTAGGCAGATTGGATATGCTATTAACTGTTTCAAGCATGACAAGTTGTTTATGTTATCTTAGTACAATTTTATTTACATTATGAAGTAGCACATTTCCCTGATTGGATTGGATAATTATAAAATTCTTAAGGATTTTAATTGTTTACGAAAGTTACGAGTTCGATTCCCACATATGGTTGCTCAAACATGGCAATATTCAACAAAAAAAAAAATTATATAAAATATGGAAACATCATTCAAAATTAAATCATTCAATAGTTTTCCACAGTTAATCATATTTGACAAACTAATATATATTATGATAAATTGTAGTTTAGGATTTAAAGCTGTGGATACATTTGATTTGAATTTGAGGGAAATAATGAGGTACTCTAAATTTAAGATTTAGATCATCTAAATAATCTAAATGATGACTCTGATCATCAATAAAATTAAGCAAACAAATAAATAAATTTAATTTTCCAATCATTTATCTTCATTTGTCTATTTGTTATGGACTCATAATTTTGATTCTTTCAAATTCTGAGAATTTTTGGCAAAATATTGCAGCCCATCAATTCAAGATAGAAGATTATTGGTGGTGATTTGGATGAATTATTGCTGTTAAACTTGTGAGAATAAAAATTAATGTAAATTATACGGTTAATACATCTGTTCAAATTTGAGACTAAAAAAGTTGCCAAGGAAATGAAGTTTAGGAAATCAAAAGATTGAATAAATGGAAATTTCCATTTTGCTACTATATATAATATTGATAAGTATTCCAAAAAAAAATTATAATAAATTATGGTGGCCATAATTTTGAGAGGTGCTAGGTGATGTGGTTGGGGTAAAAGTTGACAAAGGAGATGAAAAATTGTTGGAGTTTGATGTATTTTTTGTTTGAACAGTCATCCTTTGAGAATTGATGGTATGCTGCCTTGGTAACCAAGAATTGGGTTGACTTAGTCTGGAAATGTTAGTGGTGAACAATGAACATACTCACATTCTTTTTATTTGGAGCGTTTCGCCTTGTTAAGTTGAAAAACTGGTAATAAGTTTAGATATAGTTTTTGCAATGTCGATAGTTTTATCTTTTGTATGTCCGATATAAAGATTTTTTACTATCACTAATTCAGCAATATAGAGCTGTATTTTTTCTTCTGGATATATATATATTCATTCAATCTACAGAGACGTGTTTCGCTGTACGACACCTCATCAGTGTAGCTTGGAACACACTCTATATAAATTATAGGTTCACTTTTTAACCACAAGCATTTCGCATGAGCAAATCACTTGTGGTGCGAGTGAACTATAATTGTATATAAGAGTGAGTGAAATCATGATATATGGACCAGAATGCTCTAACTATTCGGAAATAGCGGGCTTTGCATTATGCCAATAAGATACCGATATCAGACTTCAGAGTGCTCTATGAAATCATAAGATAAAGGAGCATATATATTCATTCAATCTACTAACACGTGTTTTGCTGTACAACCCCTCATCAGTATAGGATTGGAACACACTCTAAATAAATTTTAGGTTCACTTTTTAACTAGTATATTTGTAGCATCAAACAATTCATTGAAACCAATCATATTCAGTAGATTCTGCATGTAATTCTTCCGAATCACCTGGTTGCCGGGCTGGAACAAATCTAAATACAAATTTACGTCTATCTTAACTCGCGATTAACTTGACCCATTTGTTATCGAATACATAGGCTTGTTTAGCAGTGGATGCCTCTGCTTGTTACACACCCCTTTTTTCATGGGTGGCACAGATGAAGTAGCAGCTATTTCGACCTTAACATCATGATCAATTTCATCCAAATGAAAATTTAGAGGATTGTAATCAGCAATACTTTCTTCTTGAACAGGGTCCAATTATTTATCAGGTTCAGAGTCAGTAGACTCTGTCACTGTCATTATGCTTTCCCTTGTCATCTTCTTGCCAGTTTAAAATTTTTTCAACAGCTTTATATTTGCCAATCCGACGTCTAATTGGGTAACTTTTCATAAACCATAAGAGCTTCCTTCCATAATTAAGAAGTAACAGATAATTTACCTGGTGAAATCAAATCTTTGAAAAAAATTCTTGTTTGCCTGATCTTTGTGTAAACAAGGAAAAAATAGACCAAATAGTTTATCCCTTTTCATTTTGTATAAACAAGGCAAAAATAGACCAAATAGTTTACCCCTTTTCATTTTTCTCTCAATCTACTATTTTACTTGTTTTAATTTTGTGCCTGAAGCTAGATATCAAGGATAACAAATAATGGCCTGTTCTTGATTTTCTAAAAAATTAATTTTCTCGCAATAATTTGGATAACAGAGGCAGAAGTCATTGTTTTTGCATCTTTCTTAAAATCTGTTTTTGTTTTAAATTTTTCCAGGCAAAATAATTTTTTTTCAGGTTGTTCTTGCAATTCTGTCTTTTTTTTTCATCTTTTGCATCTTGTTAAAAGTCAATGAAGCAAATGATATGACGGAAATTACTTGTTCGCTCAACTTAAAGTCAAATCAGGCAAAAAATTGATACTTTGTCTCTTTCTGTATAGAAATGCTATCAGCCATATTTGAATTTGATGTTTGATATAGATTAAAAATAGACAATTTTAATTCCCTTATAGGAGATCTAAATTTTTTTCTACCCTTTTTATAAGGTTCTTATAAGGTTCTGTAGGAAAAGTTCTTTTTTACTAAATAGTCTTTTTTCTCGTGTAGGTTAATGGGACATAAGTTGCTGTGCCATTTTGATCATGTTTTATAGCCAGAATTAGGACTTCTGAACTTAGTAAAGGATTCAAGCTATCTCTGTTTCACAGCACGTAATGATTTTTTATTAATACAGGAATGCGAATCAAGACTTTAAAATGCTTGGAACGGTCGACTGGCTTTATCCAAGCAGCTAACGTTTGTAGCAATGTGATGATCCCAGAAGAAAAAGATTGTGAATCTGAACCATGCTATCCAGGTGTTTTATTTTGCTTTTCTTTCAATTTAATAAAGTTTAAGCACAAAATAAAATCCATATCATATATTTTGAAGATTTTTTCTGGATCATTTGTTGTAATATCTCGGTCAAAATGTTTCTGGCATCCATTTCAATTTCAAAAAGAGTTTACATATTCTTTAAATGCGACAATTAAGCTTATGATTCACATTTTTTGTTTTTTTGATTGGTAGTTTTTCTGGGAGCCCAGTAGTCTCTAATTACTTCTCTTCTTAAATTATGCTAATATTTGACGCTCATGCATTGTTTAGTTTTCCCTGCAAGTGACATGCCAAATACCTATGCAATTGATTGCTACAATGATGTACCTGATCCAAGGCGTGTACCATTATTAATCGATAATTACAGAGATGAGTTTCACAGGTGAAGTATTACATTTCTATTTGTATTTTCTAAATATTAGAAGAGTTAAAAATTCTATCAATACAAGTCGACTACTGTTCTTTCAATTTTTGATGTTGATTCTAAGCTATCACTTAGTTAGCACCAGCAAAAGTGATTCTACCTATAATCTAATCCCAAAGATCGTGATTCAATCCGGAAATTTCACATCATCACAGGGCAACTTCCTTGTGAAGGTCTGGGTGTATTTTTACCCTGTGCTAACCTCAATCTGCATGAGAATAGAATATGTTAGAGAAAATTTTGCTGATAACATTTAGAATAAGGTTTTTCATACAAATTTAATTTTGACAGGAAAGGCCAAATTCATTGACTAATAATAATCTGATACGTAACTCATTTTCAAGAAGAATGTGTAATTTCAGGAAAAGATTTTATCAAACCAGTTGAACTATTTTAAAAAGTCTTCTCACGTTATTGAGCAATGATAAACTATTCAGAAAAAGTTGTTATGCAGTTGATTGGTGAAAGCGAATTTAAATTTCTTGTTGAGAAATTTTTTAGGTTCAAATGAAGAAGGTATTTACAAAACCCTTAGGGGTAAAAACGATCAACCCTTAAAAGCTGGCAATATGAAATTCGAAATTCCTGTGGTGCTAAAGTTTACCTAGGCATGAATTGTACAACTTAAGTGTGTGTGTGTGTGTGTGTATGATAAACGATAAAGTGATCTTTGATTATATATAAATGAAATGTGTGACAATGAAATAAAATGTACGATTTGTGGTTACGAGTTCTAGCGGGTAGCCTTTCGCACCACAAGACATGGCTGGTTGTTCTATTCTGCGTGATGTTCATTTTTTTATGGTAAGCTTGTTTTACGGGCTAAACAGCTTGTGTTACAGTTAAGCAGTTTTTATACTAATTACTTGAACAAGATTAATAATTATTTTAATGGTAATTACAATATTTACTACAGGGTTATTCCTGATCAACTCGTTGAAAAATGTGCCAGAAAGGCTCACTCTCTCAACTATGAGTACTTTTCCTTGCAGTTTCATGGGGAGTGTTGGGGTGGTGATGAGGGTGTGGCTAACACTTATTATCTAAGTGGTGTATCACACGATTGTCAATCAGGCGTCGGTGGTCCAGGAGCAAACTTTGTTTACAGAATAGGTGCTCCTGTTGGTAAGCTATTTTTTAATCTTTTATCATTCGATATTTTATTAGATTTCTGGCAAGGCAGACAGTGTTTAGTGTAAATTTACCCATATTTGTCGATTTTTTTTCTAGAAGGTTTGTGTAAATTTGTTTTTTAAAAAAAAACTTCGTTTTCTGATACTGCGCTCAGATACGCCCCGAAATAGTAATTTTTGTAGTATTCTGCAATAATGGTAATTTTTCTTTTTCCAAACTCTTTATCAAATTTATTGTCTTTATCAAATTTGTTTTCAGCCTACATAACTGATACCCAAAATGTTACAAAATCTCAACTAAACATTTTCCTTGGGTTGATTTGATTTCTGAAATATATCAATTAGCATTTATTTTTTTGGCCAACTCATGCACCCACATTCTCTCTCACTCACACCCACCATACTAAATTAAGCAATCGCCTCTATTTTGACATTAATCATTAGACATCTATCCCACATCACAAACATTGTTACATAGATTACTTCCTTTCCCCACTCGACTTGTTTATAATTGCCTCTTTATTTAGCCCTCAAACGCCACTCGTCCACCTTTGACACGTTCTTTATTAATGATGCCATGTTCTTAGTTACTGATCCCATTCTCTCCTAGAACACCTTACTAAAACTTATTCCCACCTGGTTTATCTTGTAATTCTTTGTTGACCCATAGAAACCATTACCCCTAAATAACATACATTCCATTACTTCCCCTCTTTTAATCCCCTAACTTGCCCACCCTCAACAACCTATTTGGCGTTTCCTCAACATTTCTGCTATTTTTTTGTTAACAGGTGTCTATTATTCACTAGTGATTTTCTTTCTTGACTGATCATAATTTTTCTCTAAATTTTTAGTCACCAAAGCTGTTCCAGCTATTGTAAAACTAGGCTGTTATAGGGATGACTTGGTTTCGCCCAGGCCCATACCTACCATTATGGACAACTTTAGATTTTTGATCAATTGGTAAGTTGTTTACACCTTGTCAGTGAAATTTATGCAAAGTTATTGTCAATTTCTAAATGTTTATTTTTGATTTTTGTTTTGTAATGACATGTACAAGGTATTATTTAGACTATATATGGGCGTGTCATAAAAATTATCAATTTTTAAATGTTTAGTTTTGATTTTTGTTTTATATTGACATGTACAAGATATTATTTAGCCTATATATCTGCGTATCATAGAAATTGTCAATTTCTAAGTGTTTGTTGTTGATTTTTGTTTTTATAATGACATGTACAAGATATTACTTAGCCTATATATAGGCATGTCATAGAAATTGTCAATTTCTAAATGTTTTTGAACCGCTTAAGGCTTTTATAAGGAACAAAAAAAAAATCATTTTATAAACAAATTTTTGAGCTCTTTTGCATTAGGTCAACTTGTTTATGAGTGTTTGTCATCTTTAAAGACTGAAAATTAAAGTTATTTAAAAAGATAACGTGTAGCAAAGAGAAAATAAAATATAAACACAGAATACAACCTTATAAATTTTTCTACTAGAGTTTTTCTTATATAAATTATTTACGATAAATTTTACGGGAATCGTTTTTGATGCATCCTTAATTTTCTGAATCGCTCTACAAAAATCCAGAAAGGATTTTATTGAGTGAAGGCCCCTCTTTCACTACTTCAATTTTGAAACTAGCAAATTTTATGGTTCTGTAATTTTAAAGAGATATTTGAAATCTGACATTTGTTACTTTAGGGAAGAAATGAACACGGATGATATTGTTAGAAAGTGTGCGATATCTACACACAGACGAGGCTGGGTTTTGTTTGGGTTAGAGTATAATGGAGAATGTTGGAGTGGCGAAAGCGCACAACTCACATTTGACCGTGCTGGAGTGATCAATAGCTGTATCCACGGCATAGGTGGTATAAACTCCTACTCCGTTTATATGTTTAAAATTTAATTGGGGTTATGTATTAATAAACAGATTTATAATAAATGTTCAAAATAATATTTTGGTTGGTTAATTCTTCCTGCCTTAAATAACATACCTACCCTGTTGGCGAAGGTGTAGCAGCCTTTAAAAACTGCAGGATTGGCTTCCTTGGATATTTGCGCTATTAGCACATTCAACGTAGGAAATTTAAAAGTTTAAGTAGTTGTAGGAAATTGTTTTCATTAAAAATATGTGTAGATAAAACCTTTTTATAAATTTCAAATAAGAGAGTTATTGAGCATAATAATTATTAAAAATAATTTATCCCATAGTTACTCAATTCTCTTCCATATTACATACCCACCTTTGAGAAGAATGTCATCGTAAAAAAAATCATATATATA
>JAUZNK010093890.1:0-12321 GCA_035046665.1 Euphysa ruthae | reverse complement strand
TTTTAAGGACGAATGTGTGCCGCTTTTTTGCGGCAAATTTCGTCCATTTTCCAAGACGCTTACTGTAGACGGTCCCTAAACATGTGAGCACGAAATTAAAAAAATATAAAATACCTAATTATAGCTTCAATTGGAGCTTGCAATACTTCAAATTTCTTTCTAGGAAGTGGTTGACTATTATCTCTATCTGAAAAGCAAAGAAAGTCCGGAAACACAAATTTCTCCAAAGTATTCAAAACCCTTAAGTAGAAAAAAAATTAGCTACAAAGAGAATCTTCTTTTAATAATCAAAATAATCAAAATTTCCCAATATTCGCATATACCCGATATATAAGTCACGGTATTTTCTATAATATAAAATCTTAACAGAACCAAGAACTTAGTAACTAATAATAAACTCACTTCTCTTTTTCAAAAAAAAATTATCAGAAATTTTTGATATTTCAGCAAAATTGGCAAAAAGATTTTCCTAAAGTTTAATTTTAAGCAAAATAAAAAAAGAAAAAAAAATTCTATTATTAGTTTAGTCAACGTATTCAAATGCCATCAGTGTTAAATTTTTGTTTTCCTTTTCTGCCTCATTATTTTAGATAACTAATAATTTTATGAAGGAAGAAAAAGTCACAAGTGTTTTGGCACATCATCCATAATCAATCACATAATTAGAATATCGAGTTATAAAAGAGAAATTGCTGACTTAGTTAAACTTAATTAGAATAGGTGAAGGAAGTTCTTGAATATTTTAGTCTTTTTATGATGAATTCTTCTAAAAATCAAGTTATGTTAGCTACCTTTAATAATTGGGGAAAAAATGCTGTCTTAGAATTTGAGATTGTCGAATATGCTATATAATGCTATATAAATATAAACAAGCTCTTATCAGAACGGGTTGTCCATTTTGTCAGTCAGACCGTTTGATTACTTCCTTTTCTATCATGCTGTTACAGTGAATGTAGATGTTGAACTTTATATGTGTTTATCAAAGATATTTCAGACGGTTACACACAATCAAAAATGTTTTTAGTTGAAGTACCAAATTGTTTTAGATGTTTTATTTTATATAAATATAAGGTAAAGTCTGTTAATGTGATAAATTATGATCAGTCTTTTACAAAAAGTCTTATCACATGACTAAATTAAAATGAGTATTTTTTGTATTATTTATTTTATGTTTTCCCGAGAAAGTGCTGAAGTAAATATAAATCTTATTTTTATTTCTAGAAAATGAAAACCAATCAGTGGGATGATGCATAGAAAAGAAATGCTAAATATTATATGAATTTATTGCTTGATTTTTATTACTGTTTTTATTTATTGTCTATTTTGATCCATCTCCTCTTCTTGTTGTAGAACCAAACCAGACTAAGCACTCACAGTAGAATAGACTAAATTATACTTAAATACAAGTACTTGATTTCTTCCTTTCTTCAATGCCTGCATTGATATTTCCAGGACGGAGATGTTTAACTACGAATTTAGACACAAAATGAAATTTAAAAACGTTTTAAAATTTTTAAAGAAATGTTTACAGTAAAGAATTATTTTTGCTGTTGAGAATCAGAAACTCAAAGATAACATGAAAAATAAATTGTGTGTGGGAGTCAAACTCATCTCTATAATAATACTCTTTGTTAATAATAATTGTGTTTACACTACAAAAATCATTTCAATGAGATATATCTGCCAGTCACTCCAATCCAAAAACATTTAGTTTAGAATTATAATACTGATGGCCTTAACAAATATTTACAATACTCATATATATTTAATTTAAGAGTTATTAAACACACCAATATCACATGAAATTATTCTTCATTTTTTAAAATGTATAATAATTAAGTTTTTTCTTCGCTCAATTCATTTATAGCTTAAAGTTAACCTTCCTGTTCTTAGAAGAGTTGCATAATAGATTTATGGCTCGATAATTCTATTGTTTGAAAAATTTTTTTCAAATAAACAAATCTTTTTCAGAGATTAGATAAAAACAATCATATAAAAACTATATATAAAAACTATATATAAAAAAACTCAATTCGTTGGATTTTGGTTTATTTTTGCTTTAAATACCATTGTTGTTGTTATTCAGTTAGGCTCATTGTTTAAAAATGAATAATCAAAAACGTATAATGTTGAAAGTTTGTAATAACCAACCAAATGAAATCATATGATTTTGACAAATCGATAAGGATTGTGCCTACGCTTCATTTTTTAGAGACAACTTTGCCACTTCTGAATTAATCGAAACAAAGTGTGCTGGGTGGAAAAACCTTTGCAAAAGCCTCATAGCAAAGGAGAAATTTTAAATTGAAAAAATGTGTAATTTATTTAAACAACGCTTTTTCAAAGACTTTTGACATCGTATACTGATTGGCTGATAATTACCTTAATCTAATGTATCCTATTTTTTATGAGCAGGGATTATATTGGCCCATTTCAATTCATCAGGGAAAGTATATATGTTAATCGAAGTATTAATACAATCTGTGGTAATGACATAGTGATTATGTCTCAGAGTTTTTAGGTTCCAGAGTGGAATGTCATCACTGCCTTTTTTTAGTTTTGTGATAACATACACTTCTTCTGGTTCAACGTGGCAAAAATGGAATTAGTTTGTAAGAGGAAATAGAAATGGGATGCTACACATAGGTTTCTGGGAGAGGGTCCAAAACAGTAGGCAACCATGGTTGAATATTTAGAGGCAGTGATATTAGCAAAATAGCTATTAATTATCTCTGCAAGTGCTTTCTCATCAGAAATAAGATGTCTATTTTCAAGAAGAAGCAGTATTTAGGGGTTTACTAGTATTTATTTTTTCATTAGTATTTAGCGGTTTACTAGAGAGAAATGGTTAACATTATAAGAACTAAATTCAGTTAAAAAATTATTAAAATTAAATTTTTTATAATCTCTATATTTACCTAACTGAGGAGTTAATTTAGTTCACCTAGTTTCAAATGATGAAAGTCACAAAAACCAGTTTCTAAATACTTGCATTTGTTAATATCAGATCTACGCAAGTTCCTTGAGGTGATTTCAAACATATAATCCATTTAATCAAGTTACAAATACTATAGTTTCTTATGAATTCAATTAGATGTGCGTTACAAGGTTTTAGATTCATGTCACCATCAACGATAAAATAATCATATTTATTGAAATAAAAATCAAAAAATAGGAGACAAATATTTTTTAAAAGACACAGCGAACGATTTGTTAACATTATAAACTGGAAGTAACAGTCACTTTCTATGATCAAGGGTAATTTCTAATGGAATGATTCATAACCCAGGAATCATGAACTGGTTTTCAGTACTAGGTAACAAAAAGGGTGGAGCATCCTCATATTTAAGAATTTAATGGTAATAAGTAACACAGAGCAGGTCAAATTATTTATAGTTGAAATTAAGTTATCAGCAAATGTTATTAATCGATTATCATTGAGATGCAAACAATCTTTCTACAACTGATTTTTTTGGATGTTTGAATTACCTACAAAAATAAAACCTTTTTCCATGGACAAATTTGCTGAAACACTATTTATATAAATTCTTCGTAAATCAATATCAGGTAACCTTCTTGGAACAATTCCAGATATCACAACCTTAGACACCCCACTCTCTTTGCACTTTGACCCAATAGATATTTTACTTCCAATATCAATATCAGTAAGAAAGGGATGAAGATTTTCAAGACGGGAAGATGACTTATCATTCATCCCGCAGTGAATTAGTGCAGTATGATGCGAAAATTCTTCCAATGTTGGTTAGACATTGCAATTAAGCGCAGAAGTAGCACCAAGAAATGAATTAAAATGACAATTACTATTTTTTTATAAATGAATTAAATCGTTGAGGTTTCATTTGTTGTGCCATACTGTCAGAACTTTTTTTCTTTTCGGCGGTTTCATTGCTTGGCTATTTTGTTTAATTCTTGTCGTTTAAATTTTTTCATAATTTGGATCATTAGTTGGGTTCTTAGTTGGATTAGCAACAGATTAATTCATAAGACATTGAACAATAGGTATTTATATTTATACATATTTAGGTTCTCTTCATGGTAAAGAGGGGCATATCTGTTATTTGTAATCATTAGTTCTATATGTGACCATCCAAGCAACTAAATGAAATGCTATTTAATAAAGTATTTTTTCTAAACAATAGAAACCATTATATAACAGTCAAAATACATTAAAAAAACCGCCACTATAAATAACTATATAAATCATGCAAAGAACAAATATTAACAACAGACTAAACGCGTAAAAAAACATTAAATAACAGTGTGACATTAAAAACTTAACGTTAAAAAAAAACTTCATTTTAACGGCGATAATAATGAAAACATCAATAAAATATTAAACAGCTGTGCAGAACAACGAAAATAATTAAGTTATAATGGAATAGGATTACAAAAAAATTTATTACAAAATAACTTGAATGTAAAAATATGGTGAAAATAACGGTCAAAATAATGGCAAAAATAATTATTAAAATATCAGCTATTTATAGTTGATATTTCGTTAGTTTTACAAACGAAGTACTAACGTGATTTAAATATCAGTATTTGTAATCATTTCTGATATAAATGAACAAAATAGCAAAACTATGTTGTTTATTATTCGTTGGGAATCATTTCGAATTCGTCTAGACACTGAATGCTTTTTATTTAAAAATCAATTGGCTTAACTTTATTTTGCATTGTAAATTATAAGAATGAATAGAATCAAATAGGTTTACGAGTTTTATGATGAAATAAAAAATAGTATTTACTTAAACAAACGTATAAAGCAGACCCTGCTAAATCTATATTTTATTTAATATACTTTTTTTTTTATTTTTGTTAACGTCAATGTTCTTTATTCGAGAAAATACGGTAGATAACACTTTTTGTTCACTCGTTTTATGACGGAGTTAGCTCAATGCCTGTTTCTGGACGAAGTGTTTTGAAAACAAAATAAAGTTGTTGTTACGCTGTAATTTTTTTTTTTTTTTTTCCTTTTTTTTTAAGAGCAAAATCTTATTTCTGTGCTTATTTTTAAGGCATGAAAATTTTAATAAATACTTTTTTTACTCTCGGGTGAACTCATTTCATTATTTTTTGCAAATTATAAATATAAATTATTAATAAATAAATAAATAAATTATAAATACTAAATAAAGTGAAAAATTTCCTAACGTCTGTTTTAAGCCTGATCATTTTTCTTATAGCATTCTCACTATCGTTGAACAAAACCTTTATTTGACTGTTTTCCCTAAAATTGCTTTTAGTTTTTTTTTTTAAACGTTACAATAAATGTAATTATATTTGATCCTTATCTATGCCCCTCCCCTCTGTTTATATTTGCGTCATAACAATATAACTTTCAGCAGATCACCTCACACAGCTACTAATAAAAAAAAGAAAGAGGGTGGTTACTTTGATAAAATAATATACATTAATCCAAATCTCAGCTAATAGACAAAAACTTTCAAGCAAATTAGAACTTTAAAAAAAATCGCGAAACTTTAGAAACTTGAAAATTTAGACCATTTAGGCAGTTTTAAACCACATTATTTTTCAAGTTATAATTAATTTTCAAATACTTTAAATATACAAAATTAATCTGAATTTGGGTTTGAACGCAAAAAAATGCTTCCTTTATTAGAGCTTTGCACTAAAATTAAATAATATGAAAATTAAACACTTATCATTGCTTCAAAAAAGATAACTTCACTGAGAAAAATGCTTCTTGCCATGATAGCATTTGGAACAAAATAAGTCATTTAGCTTCCCTATAAAAGTCTTCCATTCAAATTCCTCTTCATATGCGGAACTAGCTGCCCATTTATCAAAAACAACTAAATGTATACAATTAATGACAATCGGTTCCAGGATTTTATACCTTTTACCAGAAATGCATGACATACCAAGCGTTATGCCACATCAAAAAAAGGCTACGTTCCTTACGTGTTTTGGAAGTAATGATTTAAGGACACTTGGAAATAGAAATAACATTTTAAGAACAATTAAATGCTGAGAAGTCCAAGGTAGAAATTCTCGAAACATTCATCACTCAGCGTCTTTTTTTGCTAAACATAGAGTTTTATAGTGGTGACTTGACTGATCCTTGTCATTTAAAGAAAATCTTAGGAAATAACGTTTTGAGGATAATATTTGGGAAATAAGGTTTTAAGGAAAATATTTTCAGATAAGGTTTTGAGAAAAAGATTTGAAAGTAAGGATTTGAGGTAAGTAGTTGAAAAGAAAACATTTTGAGGAAATTATTTTTAAAGAAATTATGTGGAAATAACTTCGTAAGGAAATGGAAATATTTTTTTTTACTTTTCTGAAGATCACGAAGATTGATAATTTTTGTTCCACTAACAAACAAAATTAAATCAATATAAAAAAGGCTTGTTCTTTTTATCACGTAGTTTTGAGCACTAGAATTAAAGTCCAAACTTTTACTATTGTCACTAAAATCATTGTCACTTAAAGGCTCAAATTAAATTTATGCATGTCTGGCAGAGTGGTAAAGACTTTCATTTCTGGCATTGAGGTGCGAGTTCAATCCCCTTTAGAGACCAATGCTTTTCTTTAATGTAAGCTCAAATGGGAGCTCTAAGCACACTAGAACCAAATTCGTGAGGCCTTCTGAAATAAACTAGCTTGAAATTACTTGTTGGGCCCACGTTAAAAAATACATACTATTAAGTTACCGCGCAATTTTGTTATTATGCGATATAAGCATTTAATACAAGTTGAGGATTATTAGGCTTTAAAAAAAAATTTTGCAATGAGAAAAATTAGTCCATAAACTTAATATTTATAAGAAACCTGCTACTAAGTACCTCCAAAATTGGAAAACTTTAAGAATTAAAAAGAAACAATGCTTTTGAGGTAAGATAGTACCTTGCGAAGAATTTATCTCAACATTCCAATTCAAACCAACACATTGGAATGCAATTTGATTTAATCTTTTCTTAAATAGTTTAAATTCTTGAATGTGTCACTGCCCTGGTGATATTAAGAAACAGCCTAGAAACTTTTAAAACTAAAATTTGGATTTGAAACAAAGAACTAACAGAATAAAAACCCTTGCCAGGTTTCTTTAGAAAAAAAATCATATATTGCAAATGTGATGCTCTTAAAGAAGTTTTGAAATGGAATTTTTTTTTTGAAGACTAATTTGAACTAAGCAGTGAAAATCAAGATTTCAAAGCTGTATTTAGAGCTCCGACAATGGTGTGTCGACAATTTCTCACTCGACAATTTCCTACCTGACAGAATCCCACGCAAAATTTTCCCATTTAACAATTTCCCACCTGGACATTTTTCTACAAGAAAATATCTCACTACGACAATCCCAACCGAAATTGTTCCTTATTAATGAAAATAAATTTAAAAAAATAATATTGAATGCTAAAAAAGACTATAAAATGAACTATTTTAAATATATACAAGGATATTGAAATAACAGTACCGGAATATTTTTGTTTTCACTCTCTTTATATATTTCTGCAGTACAAAGAAGACGAGGGTTAAAAATAAACTTTTTTGTAAGATGTTCTTATGCCATAATTCGTCAAAAAGAATGTTTGTCACTTTTTATTTAAGAAGGAGAACCAATAATTCAACATGCCAGAAAAAAGTAATCGATCTCAACGGAATCCACACAATGGGACAATGATACACAAGCAAAAAATTCAAAGAAAAATATAGAAAACCAAATTAATCTCATAAAAATCTCAGAACAAAAACAAGTGGTGTACAAAAACAAGTGTTGCAATTGTTGTCCTTGAGTTTGTACAATGGAAGTTGTTAAAACAACACAACGAGGAAATAATATTATATTGGATGAATATAAGATATAGTAAAGAAAAACAACGTGTCGATAAGATGGGCGTGCACAAAAGTCAAGAAGGAGGTTGCAAGGAAGCAGTGATAATGGACGATCCAATCGGAAAAGCTCGAAAATTAACGATATACAAGCATCGATCAAATGACGTAGAAATTGAGGTAACCAAGTATCGAGAAGCGCTGAAAAAAATGTCACGATAAAACATTGGGAGGAACAATATTTTGTTAACAAGAACGCAAAACTTTTCTGTGGCAGCAAGACTCGCAACTCCACAAAAACTTTCATTAAAAAGGAATATCCAGCAACAGTAAGCTAAGACACATCCAGTGTGATTTATATTTTTGTAAGACTTTCAAGTGTCATTTCTATAATTAGACTATATGGCATGCCAATAAGTATTCAGGAAAACACGTAGCGTACTTCGATATATATCAAGAATGACAATGAAAACTGAATTAATCAGGAGTTATAAGCTTGTTCTTATAAATAGTTTTTATATAAAAACAAATTAAGAAAAAAAATCATGATTATTAAACTGATTATTAAACTTAAATTGATAATTAGACACTAATTAATTATTTAATATAACTTTTGCCCTTTATTATCAGTTAGGCCAGTACAGTTAGTACATGAATACTGATGATTTATCGATGATTGACAATGCACCAACCTTTTTTTAATTATTACAGTTGTTATTCTTACAGAATATTCAGCATTTAGTTATTCCTCATGAATTATGCAAGGCCAACAAACGCACTTGTAGTAATAAATTCTTTTTATTCGAGATTAATTTTCGAAAAATGTTTCTCTAATACGTAATTCATTAATAAAAATAGTTGAATATGATGTACAATAATTAGTAGAAAGGAAATAACGAGTCGTGATATTTCCAAGTGATAAAATAATTTTCTAACGATCGAACAATTTAAAAATTTCTGTAAAGATATTGGCTTCACAGGTAAGTAATATAGGTATAGATAAATAAGTTTTGAGTAAATAAAAACAATTGGAAAATCCACAAATTTAACAAATTTAACAAAATGATTTAGATGTTGCTCCATCAGGCAGCGAAAATGAAGATAACACTGAAGCATGGGACATTGCTAATAATAACACTGAAGATGATGACAAATAATCAGAGAAAAAGAATTTTACAAACTATTCGCAGTTTGGCAATCGCCACATGATCAAAAACACTAAATGCCTGGACAACTTCGACGCCATGCCAGGCATAAAAGGGTTACGAAAATTATTGGTAAAATTTTTGGGCCAGAGAAACATGACAGTCAGGTAATTACAAATTTGACTATCATTTCGCATCCAAAAGTTTTTGGTATCTGTCTTTCAAAAAGAAAACCATATTCGTTTATGATATTTCGAGCCTGGATTTTTTATCCATAAAAGTCTTTTCTCAAAATTTTTTATTTATGGTAGGCTTTTGTTTTCAGCAATTTTCTCAGACCTGGATGTCAAAAATTCAGAAAGTTAACGCTTTAAAATAATCATTGTTTAAAGATAATTGTGATGAATTATTGTGAATCAGGAAGCAGCAATGCAGAAGTTTCCAAAAAATGAAATAGCTCATAATAATTTTGTCATTGAGTTCACACAACTTTTCGTTACTATTTGTGGAGAATAATAAACATATAAAAACATATAATATTCATTAATTTTATATTAATACAAGTTCAACTGTTCTATAGATTGAAAAAATAAAACTGGTTATAAAATTACTATCAAATAATATTTTGATCTGTATACTTATAAACATTTTCCCGTCGATCATAATAATTATAAACATTTTCATTCATTTTGGTCATTACAAAATTCGATGTTACACGTTTTTTATTGGTCGTTTTTAAACAATGGGCTAATCTGGATAAGATCAGCAAGAACACTAATGATATTTAAAACAAAAATAATATCAAATCAAAATTCAACGAGCTGAGTTTTGTAGATAGTTTTTATATAATCGTTTTTATCAATGTTATTTGTAAAAAAATAATATAAATATAAATATAAATATTTGTATAGAGGTAAATTCGTTTTTGAAATTCAGCAAAATAAAAGATTATTTGAATGAAAAAATTATTAAATTTGTGAAACAAGGCAAATCGAAAACACATTAGCACACCAATAATTTTGCAAAATAAAATGAAAATGATGTTCATATTTTCTAACAGATTATTATAAAGGAAACATGTAGAATGTCTTATGTTAAGCAATTGCTATAAAAACAAAATTTTTTCACAAAATATTTTCTATTCCGTTTTAGTGTCCACATTTGATGTATATTTAGAAGATTTCTAGCTCATAAGCATGAATGCAAATCATGAAAAATATATAATTTTAGATTCATTCTAACTCAGATGAATTATATAGTCGATAAACAGCAAGTACAAGGGGGTAGGAACAAAAACATATAATAATTTTTAACCCTCTGGTATAGAACTATTTTACTCTGCAACAAGAAAGTTCACAAGTACTTATATATTATTGAATACCAACTACATAAAATTCAGAGAGGTAGAGTATTTTTCACATAATAGGTTTAGCTAGGGTCAATATGTCTTATCAAAATCTATTTTCTATGTCAAAAATAACTAGAAAATAAAAATGAAAACATTTTTAAAAAGAAGGTTTGGTTTTCGGAATAACTAAAAAAAAAGTGTCACAGTAACTCTTTTATTCTCAAAAGAGCAATCTAGACAAATATAAATATTTACCTTCTATGGTTGGGTTATAAATATCTCCTGCTTCAAGAGTTAGGAAAGGATGACTTGAATAAGAACAATGAAAGGATTTTAGCTAAAAGTATAAAATAGTACATCTTAACATATGCATAGCAATATAAACAATAAATAACAAGAAAAGCATTTTTTTTCTCCATAATAACACGTATTTTCATAAATCAAACTAAATAATAAAACATTCCTTTGATATATTGAAGTTACTGAGTCAAACCTGAATAGGCCCCAACCTTACCATTAAAAAAAAAAAAAAAAAAAAAAAAAAAAAAAAAACGTGAAATGCCTTTTCCAACTTAACTTTCAACACAACCTTTGCGTGCCAATCCCGAAAATTTTTGGGATTTGGAAGTAAATAAAAAATCCTAATAACGGATATTTTCTGGATTCCTGCGCTTTCACTTTGACTGCGATTTTCGGCCAGTAAACAACTTCTAATAGCTTAGATACCAATTTTTTTTCTTTTTTTAATTCTCCGTAAAATTTTGTTTCAGAGAAGTTTGCCATACTTAAAATTGCTTTGTCATGCTTTCAGAGGTTCAAAATATTGGAAAAAAATGACCGCCAAAAATACAAGACTTATTCTACTTCATTTTCATGCGATTTACAAGGTGACAGCGACATTGATCAAAACTGGGAAGAGGATTTACTTAATAATTTTTTTAGTGATTGAGAGGGAGTAGAGTCAGATTTGAAGATGATGTTTGTTTTGCTCCAACTTCAAAAATTCTATCTCCCTCCTGGTTTTGATATTAACAACTGATTAAATAGGGATATTGTTCTTCAGGACAATGTTCACCCATTACCAATACTTACAGCTTTACCAGGCATTAATGTTGAAACGCTTGACAACCCAATTGAGATGGATTTTTTAGATTTGTTCCTAATTTGGTAGATGTTTATGTTTATGACTGGGACAATAACACAGCTCAATAACACACATTTGAATTCAATTCTTCCAAAATATACATTAGAATTTTGCCTACAGCTCACAAAGGGATAAGTATACAGTTTGGAAAAACTGGGTTGATAAGTAACAATTAATCAAAATTACCTCTCGACAAAGAGTAGGAGCTACAGAGCCTGCACCCAAAATGATGACATCACCTTCAACCAGTAGATTCCATGGTAAATTTACAACTCGACTATCGCGGTATGTCCACACTAATGTAAAACTTTGTGTGTCTGGCAAACTTAAATCTGGATACATATTTTCTGACCAATCAGAATTCTCTTAAATAAAAGCAAATATTTTAACTTCATCTAAAATTAGTTAGCATTAAAAACTGTAAATCCAAAATGAGAGAAAACAAGCAGGAATCAACCGCCAAAATTTTTTAATGTTCAGCATTAATATTGCCATAGAATTTACAAAAAAAAAACCAAATTCACATTTTACAACCATTTGACAGAAATAAGCATGATTACATCAACAAAATGCAAATGAAATATTAGGTAATTTCTTTTCTATCTTCAGAAATATCTCAATATATTTTGTAGAGTTTAATCTAAACAATATTAATATAATCTTAAATATTTTTAAATAAAGTTAAATGAAAAACTGTCATGCCATATTTATATATCATTTTTAATATTAACGTAATTTTATCAAATATAAGGGTGATTTCAAGTTTAGATCAAAATATTGCAATGGGTGTTTCAGGCCTTGCCATGAATCCCGAGCGATCGCTCGCGCTCGCGTAGAGCTCGGGTGAATTAACTTTACCCGAGTGT
>JAUZNK010093879.1:0-12324 GCA_035046665.1 Euphysa ruthae | reverse complement strand
ATATGTATATATGTGGCAGAAGATTACCCTTAAAATGGAAGTGAAGTTTTATATTTCTGCAGTTTATTCCATCCTACTGTAGTTTTGTTGATCTTGTGCTAGAGCAATAAAAAAGCTGATGTCAGAAAACTTTTGCAGTTGGTGCTTACTCTTTTATTTTGTATGTTCAGAAGGTGAGAAAATGAGTTTAACATGTTTATCCATGCTCTTGTAAATTATGCTAAAAAATTCCCTAACGAAAAAGATAAGCTAAATCTTTTCGTATTTTTCCATTTTTTAGTGGTTTGCTAATGTCTTTTATGCTTAATATTACTCATTATCATTTTAGGATTCAAAATTCCTCTCGAGTAACCTTTTGAATCCCTCCTCCAGTGGTAATTGCAAATGGATTTCTTCAAAAAACAACACTGCTCAGAGTATTGAAGTGGAGTTATCTTTTAAAAGAGATGTTAAAATATACTTTATTGACATCGGTAATCAGTTTTAAACCTTTGAAATGTCATTATTCTTTAAAAAATCTTTATTAGAAAAATTAGAACTGGTTCTTTACTATTTCTGAAACTTGTCTGATAATTTTAACTTCCTTTGAGTCAGAAAATGTCAATTTGAAAATTTTTGAAAGTTTTTTTTTTGATGGTACTGGGCTTAAATGTGCCCAACTTGGTCATTTTTTAGTCTAAATATTTTATATGGTGTTACAGGGGTTAAAAATCAATACTATTTGGCTTACGTGTCCGTACGCTGCGATACATTTTCCACGTACGAATTGAGAGTTCGAAGTACGATCTGACAATATTCTAATTCGTTTTATTTCAGCTCAAAATCACTGTTTTACGAGTTATAGGAGACGATGATACACATTACATTTCTGTTTTCAGCAAAAACTTACAACAAAAAGTGGCTGCAAACAAAAGCGTTGATACCTTTATAAAGTTAAAGAATTTGATTTGTTCTATACCCATCGTGGTACGGGACGATTAATAACCCCAATGGGCTACTAAGAATGACCATTCTGCAATGTCAGTTGCCTGCTAGGGTGACCAGAGAATTCTAGGAAAATGTTGCTAAAAAAAAATGTTATTTTTCGTGATTCAAAGTTACTTATATTATATTTTTATTTTACATTTTACAGAGAAAGTGCACAAAAGCACTGCTGTTGCAATCGCTGTTAATAATATTTGAGACCAGTAGTTTCTCAAGTAAAGATAAAAATATATTAATCTCTTTATTTACAAAATATGTTTTAGCATAAATAAAAATATATTAATTTCTTCGTTTATAGAACATATATTAGCGTCTATAAAAAAACGTGCCATGATTTTGAGAAACAGACTGATATGCACAAAATAAAATTATTGCATAATAGTATGATCACATAAAAAAATATATCAAATTTATTCTGTTCTATTTTTTCTTTCAAATTATAAATTATACCGGGCAGCCAGAAGTAGTGATGGACGACTCACAATTGAGAAAACAAGCTTTTGAATCGCCCTTTAGGCAACTGGCTTTTAACATAACGTTACTCTAGTTTTTATCTAATTTTTTTGTTTTTTTTTTATTAAGTTGGTAAACCTGGATTATTTTTCTAAATTTGCAGAAGGTCATTATTTAATAAATGGATCTTTTTAATCTGCTTTTATGGCTTCTCATAGCGTATTTTTAAAAAACTAAATTAGGCAATGATATCGATTATGATGATGATGATGATGATGATGATGATGATAACGGCGAGTGATGATGATGTTGATGATGATGACGAATGATGATGATGGTGACGAGTGATGATAATGATGATGACGAGTGATAATGACGATGATGACAAGTGATGATGACGAGTGATGATGATAATGATGACAAGTGATGATAATATTGACAAGTGATGATGATATTGACGAATCATGATGATGATGATGAGTTATGATGATGATAACGACGACTGCGACAACAACGACGACAATGACTGTTGCTCAAAAAGATTTCTGATTGGAAGTTTTTGTTTAAATATTTAAAAATATTTGTCATTTTCGATGATTTTTGCAGTTTTAAAAATATTTCAGAAAATAGACTCAAAGCATGGAGGGGGTGATATAGAAAGTTTTTTCGCATACCTATTTTTGTGAAAATGCTAAATTTGAGTTAATAAATATTTTTCTTTATATATATAAATTATATAACAATTTCTTTATTTTATCTTGATTGTTGTACAGTATTTGTTGTTGTATTTGTGTAGGTGTTTTATGATTTTTAATTATTTAGGCTTAAAACTGAATTTGCCCAAAAGCTGTTATTGCTGTCAAAAGTGGCCTGTGTTAACGCCTGGCATGTCAATTTTTTTTTCTGAAATTATCAGCTTTTTTAGGTTTCTAGTATGTATTTTATTTATTGAATTAATATAATTGAATTTTGAGTTTTATTATATTTTATATTTAGTTAGTGTGAAACTGGTAATTTAATTTCACCTGAGTTATATTATTATTATATTTAGGGAATTATAACAGTCATACAGTTGAAATTCTTGTTTCTCATTCCATGCGTCCAAATGAAAAGTTTTCTCCACTCGTCAATGTGGTTTTGATGAACACTGTACGTGAAAGTAAACAGAGTTTGAATAAAACAAGTGTTCGGTTTTTGCAAAAAGGTATTTGTGATTAGTTATTTCTTTGTTTATTTTTCTTTAGTTGTTTATTCTATGTTTATATTTGTTGTTCATTTGTGTTATTTCTACTGTTTCAAAATATTTTAAAAAGATTTTTTTGAACTTAGTGAAGTCATTAGACTCTCATGGTTTTATCCATATTAGGCAAAATTGAATTAATCAGCAGTGGTAAAACAGGATGAATCAGAAAGTTAGAGGCTATTAGAGGATAGAGGAAAATGGTGGAAATCGAGAGAGCATGGTTGGCATGGGTGGAATATTATGGAAATGAAATAGGGGGTAAAAAGGTGGACATAGATGGGCATGGCTGGGAATTGATAAAATATGGTGTCTACAGTGGTGCAAAGTAGGATGAAAATAAGTTCAATTGGAGTAGTGTGGAAATAGAATAAAATTGATGGGAATGGGTAAGCAGTGGATGCCTTATGGTCAAAATTGATTTAAACGAATAGAAGAAGGTGTTAACGTGTGTAATATGATGGAAATTGAATAAAGAGGAATAGTGGTTGGAATAACATGTAAGTTGATAGAAAAACGTTGTGTGGGCAGAATTATAATGAAATTAAATTAAATTAATGAAAACTATGTGTGTTTAATAAACGTGTAATTTTAATCACTAGCTCTCATATTGGTATTTGGACACCGAATAAAAATATTTTGACCGTCTTCAAGTAAGTAGAAGACTTACATGTTCGTTTTAGCAGCAGTTTGATGACATGCTACGGTAATAACCACATGTTTTCATTGTTTGGAAAGTTATGTGGTTTTTTGAGAGCTAAATTATTTCAATGTACTTTCAGGAAATACTGCAGAGAACAAATTTAAAAATTGTGAGGAAAGTACCAAGATAAATAAAAAATTAAATTTTGTATATTGCCGGAAAGGTTGGATAACTGTATAAAATATCTGCTATTAGAAAATAATATATACAAGATGGTTTTTGTTAACGATAAATCAACCTTTGTTTGAAATATCCTGAAATTGTTTTATGTATTAAAACATTTTATAAAATTAATTTTTACTCTTGCAAAGAATATTAGGACACATTAGATGATGTATTATTCTTCAACTTGTTTCGCATGGCAAGCCTCTGTGAGCAATTCACAATTTTCTGTGTTCACACACAGAGCTCCTCTGAGCGGCTTTTAGATGTTTTATTGCATATTATTTCTTAGTTTATTATGGGTACATAATATTACGTGATTAGGCAGACCATAATTATATCTCTTTGGCATAACTTGACCGACCTGACCTGACCGACTGGTCGGAAAGATTGCCTTTTATGATTTTTCAAACATCCTGAGTGAATTTTTTTTTCAATTGTGTTATCAGGAATATTGATTTTCAACACTTTTTTCTTTTTCAAAGATCATCTAAAAAAAGGTCCGCATACGGTAATGTTTTATTTATAATTTTGAATGAAATGCACTTGCATTTATAAACGTTATGCAAGCAAGCCTTATGTGTAAAAGATAATGTTTATTAATATTGGCAGGAAAACGTAGATTTCTGAATACGACACGCTTCTTTCTCTTAATAACATACTCTGTTTACTTCATTCTTAACTAGAATTCACTTAAAAAAAACTCAATGTACAGAATTTATCAAAATCAAATAATAAAGTTTATTTTAGTTAATTTTTCTTTGTCTTTTTTCTGACTAAAATTACCCGATTATCAATTTAATGATTTAATATCCATACACTTTATTCATAGTTTATCGCGTCTTTTGTAGAACAAATTATGCATTTCTATGAATAGGTTATTTTGTATAAACACATCAAATATTGATTTATTTATATAGCGTTGTTATTTTGCAGATTTTTAATATTTTTGGTTTAACTGTTTTATCGTAACCTTGGATATGCATTAAATATTTGTAACTATTAAGACTCATTTTCTGCTTTATCTATATTTCAAAGAAAAAGCCACAAATTTGTTATCCCCTTCCTTTTCATAATAGTGGGCATATATAAGAATATAATTATATTTATTTTTTAATAAAGAAAAAAACTTTTGATTTTTCCTCAGTCTATGGTATTGTTTAAGTAAAATAAACTCACTTTTATCTTACTCCTACAGTGCAGTAAACAACAAAATATGTAAGATTTAAAAATTTTATTTATAATAAACAAATAAAAATTGAAGGTCTTAAAACTATTAAATTTAGGAAAAATAATAATTTTTTCACGCAACATCAGTCAGATAAATGCTTGCAATACACAACTAAATAGTTTTTTTTTTCCAGTATATGTAAGGTAACATGTTATTCTACTTTTATAACTTTCAACATTTTGCAGTCCACTTCTTCTGTACTTTGTAAAAAATTTAATAATATCTTCAACAAATGGTAGTAATTTTAAATCAAAGGATCAGCAATGAAAAAAAACAACAACGATAAAACAGTAACAAAATTTAAATGAGACCTATGGGCAAGAGTCAAATGTTCTGTCACATTAAAATTATTCTGAGAAATATATCTAAATTTCACTGAATTATTGGTTACTGACCAGGATACGGTTTGACGGAGAAAATAGGTATCATTTTTTTTTTATATATATACAGGGGCTGGGCTGATTTAGAAAATTATTTTGGGCGGTGTCAACATTGTTTCAATTAAGCTCAAGGGTTTGGGGGCGCGCTTTAAGCCTCTCAAAATTTTTGTTATTTTGGCTCTTTTTTGAACCTGAGAACTTCTTAGATACTTTAGATAATTCTGCAATTTTACATTTTACTTTCGATCACCTCAATCATTTACACAAGTTTATTAAAACAAATCAAAACAAGTCGCTCTCCTATGTAGCTGTTATTTTTATGTTGAAATCAGTTATCCAATCCAATGGTTTTAAATTAGATTATTAAACAAACAAAGGAACTTTGGTGATTGACAGTTAGGTCCTTTATTGAAATGGTTATAAGCTTTATTCTATTTCCAAATTAGAAAAAAAAGAAAACGTGTAATTAAATTTGAATAAAACGTCAACCACACGCATGCAGCAATGATGAATTTGCAAACAATGCTGTCAACGTCAATTGAACCGATTGAAGTGTGCATACAATTATTCTGTGTATTAGCATCAAACAAAATAGTTTGAAAAAGATATAATTTTTTTGGAAATATGGTTCGAGTTGTTACAAGAAGCAAGGATCGTTATAAAATTTTGATTTTTGGTGTTATTGATTTAGTGATATATTTTTGTTTTGGGGTGATTTTTTAAGTTCTTTTCATTTTCTTCATTAATATTTATTGTATAATATCTATAAATATATTTTTCCATCAAAGTTTATATAAACTGTTAAGATATACTTGAGATAAAAACTAATTTAGAAGAATTAAATACTTGTAATTGATATTAAGATTTTTGTAAAATTGCTTTCTGGTTAAATGTTTTTGTAACTTAGATTAGGATACGGTGGGTAAGGAACAAGACCTTGGCCTTCTTTGGGGGGCAATTTTCTATTATTTTCCTGCATTTAAACTCTATCCAGAACATAATTCGTTGACTAAACAAACATTCTTAGGCAATCTAAAATACTTCCTAACATTGTTTGCGGCTAATGTGATATCTATGTATATTTATTTTCATAGGATTTCACGTTGAGGTAGGCTGAGTACATCAGGTAAATGCCACAATAAAATTTCAAAGACTTATGTCACAGCTCTAATAGGTTGTGACTGTGTTGGTCCGCCTCAAAAAAAAGTTGCTAAACAAAATAATGCCATTAGTTTGTATATTAAGCCTGCAAACACGCAAACTCTGTTATCATCATCTAACCTTCCCATCGAAGAACCTGTAGAGTCACAACCCATAGATTTGATACCCACAGATAATCCAATCTGAATCTGATTTCGATAACCATAAATCACAAGAGGATGTCTCTTTTTCAAAAAAATGTTACAACGGTCGCTCAAACTATTAAAAAACTTTACTGAGAAGTGGGAAAAACTTTACTATTGGGCATATTATAGCGCTTTTAAAGGAGGTTGGTTTTGCAAGGGTTGAGAAAACTACTCATCAACGAGAGATGTTTTTTGGAAATCAAAAGGACGAAAACATGATGCCTTTTTTTCTGAGCACAAAGCTTGTTCTAAACACATGCGTTAAAGCAGAAATTCGAAGTTAAAGCTATTTTATCTAAAGAGAGTGTTTATCGTCAACTTGAAAAAGGTGCTGTTGACAAAACAACATCTGAGAAGAAAAAAAATTGTGGAAAAATAAGAAATTTCTCAAATCGGTGTACTTTTTGTCGAGAAAAAAATGGGCTGTAAAATAAAATTATGTGGACATTGACGTTAATGATGATATGCAGTAATTTTAACGATGATATGCAGTAATAATAATTAAGATTAACAAAAAACTCCCCTTATGGCAGTACAACCAATGTTAAACAGTTTAAGTTAATTTTCGGTTACATGGGGGATGATGTAGTTTCGAAACTGAAACTTGCTGGCGATTTTACGATTGCGATGAATCTACTGATGAAGCTGATAGATCCCAAATGTCACTTTTTGCCAGATTTGTAGATTCATTCAAAAACTAATCTGTTAAACAGTTTTTGGGTATAGTAAAACTTGCTGAATCTAAAAAGTCAATATATCTTCACAAAACTATCATGAATCAATAGATCTTTACGAAACTATCATGATTCTACTCAAGGAAAAAGGTCTTGACAAGTCAATGGTACCATTTTTCAGTTTGGATGGGACTAACGTAATGAATGGAGAAAACAAAGGACTTCAACACTTACAATGTCACGTATCGCCCCACTCGGTTTATATAGAAATCATTGCCTAGCTCTCTGCCTTGTTCATTTGATACCTAAGTACCTTAAACTAGCTGAACTTGATGGACTTCTTATTTCACTATGGAAAACATTTAAGTTCAGTAGCATCAAACAAGCAATATTTATATATATATATTTGAGGAAGCACAAATGTTAAACGAGCAAGTCCCAATGAAAATAGTCAAAGCTGTAACAATCTGATGGCTAACACATGGACAATCTACATCTCGAATTATATCACGCTAGGAGTCTATGATTGATTCATTAGACACAATGTACTCCAAGAGAAAATATGCTGAAGCGATAGATGTTCGGATTTTCTTTTAAATCAGGATATTATTTTAAAGTTTACTTTTGTTAGCCGAAGTTTTGTCACCAATTAACATATTTTCAAAATTCCTCCAGAGAAGCAACTTAGTTTTTTGCTGATTATGAAGATGCATATTTAAAGCTGTACGAGGAAGAAAAAAATATTGCAAAAGAAAAATTTGTTTTGGGCAAGTTGAAATATGTTCGAGCTTACATCAGTCATTTTTAAAAAAAAAGCGCCCCAAATTGGATGCACCCAAAAGCGATGAATTGCTGTCATTTTGGACATAGATCAGTCCCTGATATATACAGAAAAAAAATATGTATTGTTATTTTGCAAAATATTAAGTTTTTTTCTTTTCTTTTTTTTTTTTTTTTTTTTTAAGGAAGTGGCGAGACAGAAGAAATATGTATTACTTCTTTAAAAAAGATTAAATATTTTATTATTTTTTATCTTTTAAAATTAGAGTACCTTGGATAACACTGTAAACAAAATGGTTTTTTTGGATTATCCTTTAGCAGATTTGTTTTTTGTTAATCGAATAATGTTAGGATATAATAAGTTATGTTGCTGTATTAACTTTCACTTGAATGTACACAGGTTGAAAATTTGAAATCTATTGTGTTGAAAATGTTGTGAAGTTTATGTAGATATGAACTAATCTCAATTTTTGGTCTAAAGTTTATCATAGTGGTACTTTGATGAATCACCATTCAGCTCAAAGCTGCAAACATTAGGACATGTATGTGCTCAATAAAAGGTATTGTAGCTGACACCATGACTTAATTCTTCTTACCTTACCTTGATTTATAAACAGAGCTGTCAAAACTGTATTATTAATTGACCTTTTAGACTACCCATCACCTACACTTGTCGAGAGAGTTAAACTATCCAAAAAAAAAAAAAAAAAACTATGGATTTTAGAACAGGCAACCACTTTTTGAACAAATTATACTAAAACATCTATTAAAAAAATATATACTTGATGCAAATCACTACGAAAAAGGCTCAAACATGGGTAAAGGTAATATTAAAGGTAAATAATTTCGATGTTTCTAAAATGATTATGTTTACTCAAGAAAGACATAATGTGCTATATAAAAAAAGATAACATTGCCATAATGATGCACCTGTTGTATATTTTGTGTAAAAGAAAAACAAAAGCTGGCCATCTCAAGGGCCAATGCAGTGTTTCATCATGTTATGTGTGTTATGTTTAGTGTAGATTGAAAGAAATTGCAGTAGAAACTTTTTATAAAACAAGTTTAAACTAAAAGAAGTTTTAAGATTGTAAGTGCTATCATTAAACAGGAGTTCATTGGTAGGGAGTCAGAAGGTTCTAATGGTGCATCAGATTTAAAAAGAGCTGCATTAGGATATCTAAAGATGAACCTAGCTGGCATAACAATGAACAAACATATATTTGGCCAAAATTTAAAAGAAAGATATTTTTATTATTTTTAGAGGATATGGTTCGTGATATCCAGAGCAAAAGCTGGGATACCGTGAAAATTATTTGTCGCCAACCTCATAATCACGGTCAGTTTGGTTTGAGTTTCCTTTACATGAAATCGTGCAACCAATCACTACAGAACGAAGCCTCAGAAAAAGTTAATAATAACAACCAATCTAAATTACACAACATCTTTAATTATAAAGGAGAAAGGTTTGTCTTTTTTATTATATAGCTAATCTTGGATCCATGGTCTAATGGTAACGAGTTTGGTTATGTGAAGGAACACCAGTGGTTTTTACCAACATAACAGGAATTTTTTTATGGTGAATTCTCTTTTTAATTTTTAGCTCATAAAATAACAGAAATTATGTGCTATATTTTTTGACCTCATTAATATATATGTCCAAGTAAAAATATATAACACATAGCACAAATTGTCAAGTTGCCTAGTACTTGCCCGTGCTCATAAAATCTGTTCTACTAATGCTAGAGCAATGCAACTTGGTACAAATATAGTTCATCTTAATAATATAAATTATAAATTTATAAATATAAATATAAATTTATTCCATTAAAATTTATTTCAATTTTAGAGGATAACTTTCTCAGCATTTTTTAACTGGCTACTCAAATTTTCAATATTTATGTTTCTAAAATGCTTTAAATATTTTAGTCTTTTTTGTTGTGGAGTTAGTTTTTTCTTGTTACATTATTGTAAGCAGCAGTTACAGACTTTTTTGCTGAAAATAATGGAGGTATGATGTCAGCATTTAATTAGCAATGAAGTTTTAACTTTTTTTCTTAACAGAAGAGCAAAAAATAATTAACAGATAAATATGATTACAAATCCTTGTCAGCTATATACTTCGAATATTGTTTTTGATTTACTTTGTGTTATATTTGTCACATACTCTTATCAAATGAATACAGCTCCTAGTCCCAAGACATGTTCTAATTTTGTTTAAAAATGACGCATTTGGCGTATCAGTAATTATTCCATTTTTGAAGGCTTTCACTAAAATTTTAGTTAGAACGTATTATATTCCATTATTTTGGCACGTTTGCAATTTTGAAAATTATCAGTTCTAATCCCCTAATCATTCTAAATTTACTCCAAAAGTAACATTTTATCATATTCCTTGAGAAATTATATTCTCACTCAACTAAAATTTTGAATAATGTTATTGACCAATTACAGATATTCGGACGATAAATTTAAAAATTTTTAAGAGTTAACTAGTCACTGATGTTTTAATTGTTATTTTTTTAGCTATATTACGATAATACTACATTACAAAAATTTGTAATGTTTTTTTTTTATTAATGTAGTATTTTAAATATAAAATATAAAAGCTCCTTTCATTTCAATTAACTGCATCTACCTGAAGCTGCTATGCTTAAAAATTTGAAATCTCAGGCCTTCAGATCAAAAAATATCTAAGCAATATTCCATTTAGCGAAACAAAGTGAGAAAAATTTGATTTGTTGGTATCAAAATGATTAATGGTATAGAAGTTTTTATTTTTTATATTGTATCCTGTAAACATTATCGTGGCATAAAAACCATTGAGTGGGTGGCGTACGTCTTCTCATGGAAATTTACTAACAAAAAAATACCAAGAATGAGTTGATAATATAATTTTTTTAAATGGGTTTTATCAGTAATCGTTCATTAGTTTCTAAAGTTTTGCACGAAGTTGTTAGGTCATAAATATAGAAAATCGATGGTTACGCCTTTGCGGTCATTTTGGTTCCCAGGATCCGAGACATGGTTATTTTAAGCCAAAAAAAAAAAAAAAAAACATTTGAATTTTTTCAAATTCTGTTTATTACTTTATTTTCAGTTTTTGTGAAGTTGCAATAGGGCGTCTTTTACCCCGCATGGCCACCTCCTAAAAATCCTTAGATGCGGGCCTCAAAATTTGTGAAATTTTGTCATTTTTCATGAAATTGGCATTCGATTTTGCTGAAATTTTTTGTATTGGAAAATGTTATCGACCAAGACACCCAAAACAGCCATTTTAGACCTAAAAATGACATTTTTGAAATTTTATCAAAATAAATTTTTTTACCATTTTTTTTTTGAATTTCAAATTCAAATGAAGAATTTTTTTGTATAAAATTTTTACCAGTTAAAAACACTTATTGCTAGAGTTCAAATAGGTTATTTTCTAAGTTTTTTCAACTTTTCTAAAGTTGTTTTAAGTTTTCTCAAAAACCTTTTAATTAATTATCTTAATTTTACATGAAGATAATCAACCTAAAATGAGACGCCGTTTTATTTTAACCTTTTATTAAGGATATAAATCAATGAACTCAACTTGTCAAGTACACTTGACATTTACATACTTTGTTTATCGCAACCTGTCTTTGCAATATCTCATGGTTGTATTTCTTATTTATAGCCCGTCTCGAAAACTTCAATTGAATTCAACAATATCTAAAGGATTTGCTGGTTTAAAATCGCCCTCTTATCAACAGAAGAAAGTTGTTTCAAATCAATGTAGGGTTTTTTTTAAAAAAAAAAAAATCTGTTATAGTTAAAATTTTTCAAAAAATCAGTGGCAGCAAGGATATAAGAGTTACCACAAAATAATAGTAAAAAAAGACTTTCTACCTATGATAAATGACCTTTAGATGTTTATACTATTTTATGACATTCAGAGAAAATAGAATCTCAACTTCCTTAAGTTAACACAATACAGGCTATCATTGAGCACTGTTTGCTTCATTTGTGACACCTAATACATAAGCCAGCTACTTAGTTTATCTCATGGTAACCTTACGTTATAACTTATTAAATTAATGCTTGAAAAAAATAAAGACTGCAGATAGAAATTTTAACATAAAAATATTATTTTGACTCACTGATAAAAAATAAAAACTAAGTAAATTTGGTCCAAGAAATGTTATGTTGAGCTTTTATTCTTCCAAAATTTTTCGTCTCAGAATTATCCACGACAAAAGGCAATTGTTGTGGGTACTGCTGCCAACATATCTGCAACAAAAAATTGCCAATGAGTAGATATCTATTTGTTTCCATGCATAACAACATAAATTAATTTAATAAGTTTAGTCCATATTAATAAATTATATATGAATTTATATATATGTA
>JAUZNK010093868.1:0-12324 GCA_035046665.1 Euphysa ruthae | reverse complement strand
TGTTGTCTTGTAATTTTCATAGCTAATGTATATTTGTTTGTGGCAGAATAAATACTTACTTACTTACTTACTTATGAACAAAATCACCCCAAAGTGTCAATTTTATGACTCCAATGTCATCAATGACTTGTACTTATTTTTTGTTCATTATAATTCCTCTGTTACCTATTCTATTAGGTACCAGATGTCGGTTTATTGTTAAAACTGCTTTAACATTTATATCGACTACCACACTCACTATTTTTGCATGCAGTGTACTCAAAGTCAAAACTTACAACGCCGTCAATTCTGCTTTTACTATAAATTTCGATGTGTTCCTTCAATTTGTCAAAATAGTTTGTTTTTCTTTTTATCACTTTCAACTTGATAGGGATTGTTTTTCAGCTGCTTCAAATAAAGTCATATACAGACCCTGCCGTGTTTCAGTAACGCTGTGTATATATGCTACTAGTAAATCTGAATAAGGAAAACATTATAAAACTATTGGGACCATCGATACATAAATATGTGCACTTTAAAGTACCACAGAAGGTTTTTACCACTTTTTTTAACTATAGTATTCTACTATACATTCACCACAAATATTAAGTTATATTTTAAAAGTGCCTTTAAGAACACGTTTATCATGTTAACAATAGACCGTCGCCAGCTTACCTCTAGGGGGTCATACATTTATGATTTTAACACACAGGTGAGACGGGATAAAAAGAGGGAAAAACCGAAGATGGATGCAGATGTTATTGGGGAGGGGGTGGGTGTTAATATTCTACTCCTTCAGTGCAGTGAACAAATATGCAAGATTATAAAAACTTTGAGCAACAAATAAAAATTTAAATTGTTAAACAAAATTATTAAAATTTCATTTTAGAGAATTTCAAAGTACATTTGTTTTCTGCCCGTAACAACAGAAAAGATAACTGCGGACGTGAGCCATATACTCTGCTATATTAAAATTATTGCGAGAAATTTTACTGAATTAATTATTGTTGGGAATTCTGCTTTTTGCGACATCGATGACAATGAATAAAAGGTGCTGGACAACAACACTGTTGTTCAGACAAATTTGTTCCTCTTCCCAATTTTGATTTCGTTTTTTTTATGTGGGTTTGGGGTGTAGGTGGTGGTCAAAGACTAAAAATTAGATGTCCGCCATCCACAAATTAAAGGGATGAGTGCTCTAAATTAAGGATGGTTGTGAATGGTGGTGTGAGGATTTTGCCACTTTAGTGTGGACTTCATAAATGTATGACTCGTAATGCGCAATAAACAGAAGCTAATTATGTTCAGCCTATTAAAGGAAATCGAAATTTTCCTACCAAGAGGTATTTTCTTTAAAAAATAATAGGGAGATTTATTCCAAGAGCTCCAACTCACTGTGTTTTTTTTTTCGGTTCTCTATGAAATTTTGACATTATTTAAACGATAGTGTGCTCTTTAAAATTGTGTGCGGAACTTCTCCGCAGATGCTTCAAATACTAAATATGTTAAGTTAAAAAGTAAAACTATTTTTATTTAAACCATGGAGAGACGTAAATTAGAACAATGCTTTCTGCACACGATTTTGAAGACATTATATATATATATATACCCACCATGTCCATAATCCACCATGTGGCGGATGATTTTCTGTGAAAAAAAAATTTCGGTGAAAGTTTTTTTTGAAAACAAAAGTCGCAATTTTTGATGCCATAAAAAAAATCCCTGAAATTTTTTTGGTGATATTATTTTTTCTTAGTCTAAAAATATAATTATCAGTAAGGTTTTAAAAAAACAAAAAAAAAGTTTATCATATTAAAAACAAAATTCTTTAGCTATGCTCGAACCCTCTGTGATGCCTTAAAACAAATTTAGCTTCAGAACTATAAAAACTCAAAACGCTTTTGAACAAATAAAGCTTTTTTATTAAAAAAAAAAATAAAATTCGTTTTCTTTATTTTTAATCTTTAAATCGTTTTGATAATAGCTAAACGTTTGGATCACTTTAAGAGCTTAGAACTAAAACACTTTAATGTAAAACCTTGTCTAAAACATATCAACAGGTGTTCTGTTGTTTTCTTGCTTCATACTAAGTATGGTTTTCTAATAAAATGATTTAGATTTAGATTTTGATTTAGATTTTAATGTGTTTTGGGTATGTAGTGAGGATGATGCCAGACATGCGAGAAATTTAGTAAATAAATAAAATAACAACAAAAATAAACACACAGAAGAAGAGCTTTGTCTTCAAACATTGTTTTAAGAGTTGAGTCGAAAACGTAACATAAAAATATTTGTTAAAAAAAAAAAACAATATAACATTTAAAAGAATCAAAACAATAAATAAATGTGTAGCAATTTCTTGTGAATCACTGAATCACTGATCGCCTCACTTGTATTTTGAACTTCTCATATTGTGACGCAAAGAAAAAGAGAAACCGTATTGGTCACTTTCGCTTTCAACTGTATTTCCCAGACGTTAGTTCTCCTTTTAAGATGTCATTTGTAGAAAATTTGTAAATTAATACCATCACACTAGATGTTAAATTAAAACTACTAAAACTTTTGAACAATTTTTTTTTAACAAACTAAAATGAAAAAATTAAAAAAATGACTGGAAGAAAATTTGTTAAAAGTCTCCAAAACATAAAATAATTTACCTTGTCTGTAACATGAAAATCTGAAACTAAAATAAAACTACTTTTAAAAGTTTAAAAACATCATCGGCATCGATGTATTGCTAGTGCCAACTTGTTTATCTTTGTTAAAGAAGCTCGCTTACGGCAAGGAACAATAACACATAGTATGCTCAATATCTAAAATAATTTTAAAATTAGCCGATCTAAAGCTTTTCTCTCATTCGTGGTTGTCAGCCAAGCGGTTAAGACTTTGGTTAATGTCGCGGAGGGGCGAGTTCAAGTCTTCTTTAAAAAAAAACCTGACTCTTCTTCTGCAGTAACAGTAATTTCGCTTTTTGACTTCATTTTTGTTTAAAATACCAAAAAATTATAATATAAAGCATTAATAAGCCAGGTGTCACCGAAACACTTAAATTCTTCCTGGAATAAATTATAAGTAAACTACTATCATTATTTTTGGAACTACTCATTAGTTTTATGATATTCTTGAAAGCAGGATATTGACAAAATGGCTTTAAAACAGACAGACAAAATAATGCCATATAAATTTGTAATTAGGCCAAGTAAAATTGATTATCTGTATAGAGTAAAGCTCATGCGTGAAAGAAAACATGTGCAATTGTGTATTTTATTTATAATGTTTGGACTTTCTATTTTTCATATGATAAATATGACTTTGGATGTTTTTTGTTGTAATGACTTTCATTAGTTTCCACGTCTAAAATAAATTTCAGAACGCTGAAAGTCTGGTAGAAAGCAATTTTTCAGATTTGTATGCATAAGAAATTGTTAAAAGTTTTGCACAGTAACACCTTCCAATGGGATAAAATAAAATATAAAGTGAGCGTGGGGCATTAACTCTTTCCCAAAACTATACATAAAGCCTATTTTACTTGGCCTTCAAGAAATGTTTTAAGAAGAATATGAATATGATTTAAAACAGTATTAATCTAAAAAATCCTGATTTTAACAGCATCATGATTAGAAAAATAACTATTATGAACAAATTTTTCTACAGATTTGCTTTTTAGGAATAATTTTTGAACATAAACATAATCAAGAAGTGACCTATCCAAATGAGTAGCTTAGCTTCATTTATAACTGATTCATATGACACTGGCAAGCCTGAAATCCTTTCTTTTACAACACAATCAAGATTATCAACATTAAAATCACCAATGAGTATCTTGAACTATGTTTCTAGAAACTGACGAATATTTTCATAAAACCGGGTTTGTTAAATGAATGGCACCGATATAATAATGTTATATTTATTAATACATTCGTGAAAAGTTTTGAACACTAAAAACTGGCAACTCTTATTTTTTATAAATATTTGTTAATATAATATAATCTCTGAAGGGTACTGCAAAACTTGAAAGCTTATGCAAATAGTTGCTAAAAGGTAAAGTCTGAAAATTTTTTTTTAATACCATTTATATCTTGACCAGGAAAAATATGCTTTTCTGTAAGAAAGATGACATCATTTTCTACGAGATGGTTATCGAGTTAATTGCATGTCTCTGCACGGATCAAACTTTCAATAAAACAAAAACCGTTATCTGAAGGACTGAACCATGCAAATGGTGTAAAAACAGATTCGCTGTGTAATCTGCCATATTCTTGAGCAGCACCTGAATTTGTTTTAATAGAATCGGCATGAAAATTACTAGACAAAAACAAACCATCTAGTGAAGTTACACGACTCATAGCAACATATATTTGACCAGGCTTAAAACCTCTTGTTTTTGCAGTGTCCAACTTATTACAACCTTTTCAAGAGAAATACTTTGTACCTTATGAATTGTACATGCCCAAGAAAGCATTAATGGAAATTTTGTTCATTGAATTGATGGAGAATCAGAGCGCTTCTTTCTTATTATAATCAAGGTAACAGCTTTTATTATTGGAACCGAGCTATTTTTTCGGACAAATATATTCATAGTCACAAGTTTTTTCCCTGCATTTAAGTCATCAAACTGGATGTAAATAATCAATAATTTACCATAGGTTATTTTGAAGTGTTTTATTGTTCCTATTTGTCCATTAATTAACTCATCTCAAATATCAATATTAGAGGTTAGCATAATAGCTTCGTCATATTAGGGTTTAACCCGGAAAAAAAATGTAATATAAACATATTTGGTATTAAAAGAAGCTTAATTTTATATGCTTTAACATATCAACAATCCTCTCAATAGTAGTTATAACAGTTTTTTTTACAGTGGTTTTAGGGATGGCGGGTAATTTGTTAAAATTACTTTAAGGCGTTGACTTTTATTCCATTTTTTTTAATAGCCGCTATTTTTAAGTTGAACAAAAAGATTGTACTTATAAGTTTGCATAATGTCATCTTGTGACCGCTGGTGTGTAATTTACAGACCAGATTTAAAATTAGTATTGGTGTTAAAGTTTTAGTTATTAATGTCGTTGTTAACCAAATTGTATGTATACGAAAACAATTTAATTATCTAAAATAATATAAAATCATAGTTTAAACCAGACAGCTTACTGTATAAGTTCTGGCCTGTGTTTAATATATTTCCTTTACTTTTATCCTTTCCGATTATTGTTTTTAAATCTAGCAAAATAAAATGTTGAATATGGCTTACACCAGTAGTTGATCATTGTGTACTTCGTGATAAATCTTTACAAGATTTTGAAAATTAACTGCTAAGTGAGTGGTGTTTGAAGCATTCTCATTACCTCATCTTTACCAAATTATACAATTTTTCATTATTTTTTATTGAATGTAATAAAAACATGCACGATTATGTCAACGATTATGTCAACGATTATGTCAACGATTATGTCAACGATTATGTCAACGATAGAAAATAATCCAATGGAATGGTAATATTTCTTAAGGGTTTACAGTCTATGGTAAATTATAGTCAAACATGGTATTCAAGTTCTTGTACATAAAGTTTGTCAACGTGATTTTACTGATATCAAACGGACATTCCATCTGTTAGTAAGTAAAAGTCCTGTTCCAACTAAAAAACCAAGATCAAGCGTTGATCCCTTTTGTTGGAAAGAAAAATGTTTCCTTTGTGCGAAAAAATCTATTCAAGATTTAAAGAACCCTAACAGAAATCTGAACCATCAAGTAAAAATCATCGAAATGCGTAGAAAAATGATTTTGCAGAATAACGCAAGGAAAGATGGTTCAACACGCTGATGGCTCGAAATTGAATCAGATACTGAGATTTATACCTTGCAAGAGTTGCATATTAAAATGAAAGACTTGGCAAACGGAGAGGAAGCGTATGCATGAAGACATACTAAATGAAATGGTGATTGGCTACCAAAGAGCTTAAAAACATTCCTCGAGGTTCTAATTCGAACAGTTATCAAACAATAAAGAATTAGACAAAGCATTATTTTCGCTGCACGTCCAAGATCTGTTCTACCACCAATCTCATTTGGTCTTGGTGTTGAACTAGATCATGTTGAATCTAAATGGCTAATTGAAGAAATTTTTCGACTTGGGTTTAAAATCGGTTATCAAGAAGTATCTAGGTTTAAACAATCTTCTATGGAAAAGGTATGGAAAGATGCATCCGAAATATTAACTTCATTGCGTCCTGGAACCTTTACACAATATATTGCTGATAACGTGGATCACAACATTTACACTTTAGATGGGAAAGGGTCTTTTCACGGGATGGGTGTTATTCAAGCAGCAACTGATAGGAGCACAATAGAGTTAAAATGATAGCAATCAAATGCCAGGCTCTTAAACATGTCGGTGAAGTAAGAAAAGAGAAGGGTATTCCTGTGAAGCAATATGTCGACGTCAATATGTCAAGTATTTCACACACAGCTTTCAAATCATTGTTAAAACTAAATTCACAACACCGAGTTACCATTGAGATGAAAATCGACCTTTTATGGCAAAGCTCCTATTTTCCCCATCAATTTAATCACCCAATTTGGTCGGGTTACATGCAGACTTATCGGAAAGGAGACTATCCTGGAAAATCAGAAGCAAGTCTTTTACCGATTAATAATTTGAACCCATCAGATAAGACTTGCATCTACTCAACGTTGTTGCTTGTCATCGATCAGTGCAGGAAATGTAGCAGTGGAACACCAGTTGTTACATTTGATAAGCTTTGTGGCTTAAATCTGTCGAAATCACATGCGATAAGTCATTACATATCTTATGTCGACTAGATGAAATTCACACCTTGATGAGCTTTCTAGGAAGTATCGGAAGAGTAATGAAAGGCTCTGGTTTGCTGTCAGTCTATAGTGAAAATGCAGCCACTCGTATTATGTCTGAAAAAGCTATCTCCAAAGCGATAAGAAGTCATCTCCTCCTTCAAAGTGCATTGTGTTTAAAACTGATGAGCAGCATCTTTACATCAGGCCATCAAAAAATTATTAGTGTAGATGACGTAGAAGCAGTTTAGCTTCTATATGAATCATTAATTGCTGGTGAAACTTGTAATAAAGATACTATCAGTTCCGAATCACTAGAAAAGTTTTCCACACTCTATCTAACAAAACCGAATATTTAGTTACCAAGTTGAGGGCAGCAAAACTATGGATCCAATACATACAGTACATTGACATTGTCAAGGTATTTATAGCTTCAGTAAGAGTTGGTGATTGGCATGGCCATTTAACAATTGTTTCAATGATGCTTAACCTGTCGGCAGCAACGGGTAATACCAACTATGCAAAAATTGGAAGGTTGCATTTACAGATGATGAAAGATCTCTGCGTAAAATTTCTGGACATTCTTGAAAATTTTGTAAAATATGGATACCACGTCGTTAGGAGAATTGATCGATTCTGGGTTGGTTTTTGGACAAATTTTGTAATTGCAAATATTATTTCATTGTCAAGTTGTTCTGGTTGCTAATCATTTACAACGCTTTTAGGTGGTTAGGTACTATGTATTAGAATCTGAAAAATTCTGCATGGCATGTTAAATCAATAACACTGTACCTACAATGATGGAAATGTGAGTTTGAACGATCTATGTATGTATCGATCAAAAATATTACGCTTAAATATTTCATTACTGTCGTCACGTAAGTATTATATATTTTTCTCGCTTAATATAAATTTAAATCGTTTCTCGGGAATATTTTGCTATTAGCAAATAGAAAACCAATCCAAAGTTGTCTTAACCACAATTCTGGCAAACAGTTGTAAACAACTTCTTGAACCGGACACACTTTTAGAATAGGCATAAGCAACTGACCTCATTTGTTCATAAATGTTTGAGTTGGACACCAGGAATTTTTTAAGCCCTAAATCATAGTTTGGGTTGAGGCATCATTTTATTTTGATAAATAAGCACACATGTAAGAAACTGCTTTATATTCATTAAATACAGGTTTAAAATAAATGTTGAAAAAACAAGAGTTAAGTGAAAGTTTCAGATGGATTTTAAAATCATCATCCTCAGATATTCTTAAGGTATTTTAATAGACGAAAGTATCTCAGCGATGGCGTAATTTCCTTGTAATCTTCCCTTGTTTTATTAAGAAAATTAATAATTGTTTGTGTTTGGATTAAGTTCTAAGTTTATATAATCTAAAATTGACTTTAAAAATCGTTTATGTAACACCAGTATGTTTTTCTTTTCATTATCAGACGTGTGAGCAGGCAATGGAAGAGTAACAATTGATTTATCAGAAAAATATCGAACGAAATGGTATCTACAAGTATCTCGTTTGTATGTACGACAACTTTTTGAATGCCAATAAATTTGATATGTCTTTACAAGGTCATGAATAGGATATGAAAGTTCAGCACTTATATAACTGTCTAACCAGTGTGTAAATTTACTTTTGTTGTTTCTTGTAAGCATTGATGCATTTTCAATCCAAACAAATGAGTGAATATGTGTAATACCACGTACTTGAAGCTAAACTCGTATAGCGTAATAGCTTGTTTTACTTAATGGGACATCAGAAACAATCAAAGTAAAAAAAAAAAATTCCACTCTAAACAAAAATTTCTTGCAACAAGTACAGGACTACTATTTAGAATTTCGCACCTTTCGTGATAGGATATACCTGATGTATCATCATTTTCTAATCAGAAAATTTTAGCTTTGAAATGATTGAAATAAGATCATTCCATCTAAGGTTAGTAAACGATAGTGTTAAAAAATAGCTAAACACTTTAAAAACAGATTTAATTAAACACTAAACAGATTTAAACATCTTCCAAAAACCCAGTCAAATTTGACAGATTTGATCAGTAGCTACACAATCATTCACACTTTTCTTATAGTATTTGTTTAACGTTTAAGCAGTTAAGCAACACCCTGGCATTTTTTACATTGTAATGTGAATCTGGTTATTTAAAAGCAGAAGAGAATGGAAAAAAAAATGCAATCTGAATCATATTAAACTTTTGAGTGCAATTCCAAAGTCTCTGATTGAAATAATTTATTGGACTTAACTGATCTTTCAACCTTATATCCGAATTTTCCAGTTGGAAATAAATAAGGATGTGCTAACTCTTCACAGAAATTATCACATCATCACAGAAATCCATTTTGTTAATACACTAATTGTTGGTATTTTCATCAGAATAAAGTTCATTTATGTTTGAATTAACTGGATTGCTTGACAGATAAGTCTCAAGGTGGATTTTCTATTTATTCTAACTCGATTGCATTCTCCATATTTGGCTCAATTTCTATGGCAACAGGGTTGTCAAACGTAAACAATACAGGTTTGGAAACAATCATTAGAAAGGCCAGAAAATGAAGATATTTGAAACAAAAGTACACTTTATTTGAAACAGATTGGCTTGGTGTTTTACCATTACAAGTTTTATTATCACATGTCTTTACAAATATAAAGCATTTAAGAAGGCAATTTCTGTAAACGAAATGTTATCCTCCAACTTTTTAGAGTTGAAATTATTAACTGACAATTACATGTTACATCTATATAGTATGAACCTTCCTTAATCACTTAAAATTTTGTACAGAAGATTGGTCTGTGAAAATTGTTGTTTTTTATTCATATTCTTTTATTTTTTATGATTTTCTTTTTTTCTTTTTTATACTATCATGCTCTGATGCGTTTATTACGTCATTGTCTCTTTATCATTTTTTCTTTAATAATATTATGAGATGCACTGCCAAATACAAATTTAAATTTCTTTCTTCTTTTGTTTAATTCTTGGCTTTGAAATGTTCTTCACATATTAGCAGAAATGCATTGGAGTTCAAACCCTTCCTGTTGTTTGTTTCGATATTTTAATTACTCTTAGATTAGGGATGTCAATCCTTTTTAAAAACAATAACTCAAAACAAATCATTTGGTATCAGGTGAAAGACGAAATCATGCCATTTCCAAAAAGGTCTCATTTGTCTTGATAGCTGGTACGGTTCAATAGTTATCACTGTTTGAAAGCGCAAATTTCATCAAAATCTCTTAGCCTTTGAATTAACCTTGAAAACATGAAAGTGGGGACAAAAGTGAGTGTTAGGGGATAAATTTTGAAATATTGGGTCATAACTCAAAATTCTAAATAACCTCAAATTTGGCAAAAAATAATTTCTCATTAAAAACCATTTTTTTTTCTCTTAATATTTTACTCAGGGGGAAGATAAGGGCTTTTCAGGGGGTAAATTTTGACATATTGGGTCATGACTCAACCAAAAAAATTCTAAATGACATATTCTTACACAAAGCAATAAGTTTTTTTGAGCAATTTTTCAACAGGGTTTGTCTTTCATGGGGAAATTCCAAATAACATAAAAATTTGACAGGTAGATGCTGAAAACAATTTTGCAAATAGCCAAATATTCCTTTTGAGAAATTTTTAACAAGGCAAAAACTGGGCCGTTAAAATGGTTAAATGTTCAAAATACCGAAAACACAAAATTTGATGACGTGTAGATGCTAAAATCTTTTGCTTTACTGGGTGGAATATATCTGTTACAAAAATTCACATAGTAATCTGAAAACGTGTAAAAAAAAGAAAAGAAAAAATGTATAAAATTAAATTATGTTAAAAGCATAACGTGCGTGGTTATTCCAGTCCCCTCGTTAAACAAATATAACGATACTATTCATGACACTACTCAAAAAGCATTATTGAAATGTAGTTTTTAATAGATTTTTTAAAAAGGATTACTCGAAATATAATTTGAAATGTTAACTTAAAAGCCAAACTTCAAATTAATCTACGGTAATTGGCTGTTAGAGGATTAAGTTAACCTTAATTTTTTGAAGGGCCAAATTAATTCCAAAAACTATCATCCATTCTATTATTCAATAACTTCTATCCATCATAAAAATTAAATAAATTTACTTTAATAATTTTCACATAAAATTTCAACTAATCTCAAAAAGAAATTTTCCAAAGTGTAACATGTATAAATTACAATTTTCAAAACTGATAATTCAATTTAAAATTTTTTATAGCTTATCATTAAACTTTAACCTTATTTTATGAAAGCACGAGTAATTTTTACTTACAATATATGCAGTTTTCAGAGCTTTTGAACTGGTTGTATTACATAACTTAGAATTTAGGTTTATAGGAAAACTTTATTTTCTACTTCAAAACTCCTTTAGAATAGTTTATCACACCCAAAATAAAAAAATTATTTTTTAACATTGATTTTAGAATATAAGAATAAAAACAGGGAGAGCTAAAATTTTTAAGGGTAAAACCTTGATAATAATGATGCATAATTCCTAAGTTTGAAGGCTCTTCAATAATTCTTAGAGAGAAATGTCATATAGGGTCTCACTTCAACCATGAAGCTCATTGTAGCTGGTTCCGCATTAAACAGAGCACTGAATATGCGCCATCAGTAAAAAATAAAAAAGCAATGAAACCCATAAATTTCTAACAGTGATAAAAGAGATTCTAATGGAGATTCTTTAGTCTATTTTATTTTGATGTTAAATTTTCGACAACGGTTTTTATTATTTCCAGTACCTTCTTTCTGCCAACACCGATACTCAAAAGATTAAAGTACCCCTCTTGAACTTGATCAACATACCTGCCATCCTCAAATGAAGGTAGCATACAAGTTTCACTGGATTCAAGCAGCATTTGTAAATCAAGTTTTTCTTGTTTCCATGCACTTATTTGAGCTTTCATTTCCTTGAGTTTTATGTCCTTCACCTCTATTTCACTGCATATTTCAGTATTACATTTACTTTTGTATTATTTAAGTAATTTTTGTACCCTGGTTTTTCCCTGAACTTTTTGAGTAAGTGTTTCAGTCAAATTAATATTTTTTGCATGTAAGGTTTTAATTTGGTAATCTTTTGTATCCAATTTCATCGCTGCCTGCTTCAATTGCGGTTCATCATGAGGCACCGATGTGTCGCATCTTTTAAAATTCCCTTTTGACTGCAACGTAATTTTACAGAAGAGTTTTTAACTTCAAGTTGCTTTAAGGTCTTGCGTTCGACAAAATAAAGTTCCTTTCGAAGATCAGAATTATTTTTGATTTGAATTCACATAAGTTCTTTAAACTCTGATTTAGAGACTTCATATGCTTAATTTCTTTGGTAAGCTCTTCTGAAATACCCTCACAATGTTGCTGCGTGAACTTTTCTAGATCGTAGTTAATTTTGCTTTTGGTTAGATCTTCCTCAATACTAATTATTTCTCTTTTAGCAATTTTTAATTTTTCAGATTTTTTCTGTAATGCAGATTTAAGTTTTCGCTTGTGAGAAGTAACAGGACCGTTATTATTTATTCT
>JAUZNK010093857.1:0-12325 GCA_035046665.1 Euphysa ruthae | reverse complement strand
TATATATAAATTTGGGTGAGAAACAAGAGGCAACAGGCCCATCATAAATAGATAGATTTCTCGACTAGGTGAAACCTTTACTATGGTTATATTTGTTACTGTTAATGCATATTTTAAATGATTTATTAAAAAAAAATAATTACTCACTGCAGTGAGTAATTATATTACCTCAAGCTAGTTTCATGCATTTCTATTAGCTAAGCCTGGTCTCATCTTATTAAGATCTTATTAAGATCTAGATATCAAGCTTGAAAAAAATTATCAAAAATAAAAATCACCCAAACTGTTTTAAACTATTATTTTCATAGATTCACTGGCTTTAATTTGTATTAGGCAAAAAACCTGTTAAAATTTGGGGTAAACTTACATACTGCAATCTTCTAAAAACCAGTTTATTCATGTATTTTAAACCAATACTATCCCTTTATATGTTTGTCAATCTGATAAAATTTTTTAACTTTCTGTGATTTTTAACTTACTGAGAAATTTAAAAATAAACTAGTAGTGATTTTTAAAGTATTTGAAAAACCAGAAAATTTATTCAAATTTTTTCGAAAGAATAACATAACACCGTTCGGCAAGAGAATAATAACAATTCTGTCTAGACACTCATCATTTCCAAAAGAAAAGTCCTAAATTTAATTCATTCAACATTCATTCATGAATAGTCAATCAGCTAAATATTTACTGAGAATTTCTAATGTATAAAAATTTGGGACACATCAATAACAAAAAAACATGTTTTATAAATATTTGGTAAAACCAGCTATAAATACAGACCTTCAAAATATTTTACACATAAAAAAAATTAATGAATAATAGTGATACAAATTTTGTAAAGAGAAAAACAGAATTTTATGTATATGCATATCTCAATTTGATTTTGCTGATCAAAATTAACAAAGAAAAGTTATAAAAAATTAAATCAAAATCTGGAAAAACTATGAAAAGTATAAAAAAATCAAAAATCTTTCTGGATATCTATCTCTTGAAGATGAACCTAAAAACCACATTATTTTGCTGAATATCAAGGTTTTAATTTCCATGACAGTCAGATAGATAGATAGTAATATAAAAACATGTCATGAGTTATATATTTATTCTGGTGACGTTTCAGGAGAAACCATGCTCTCATCTTTAGAACAAACTAATTTCTAGAGGTTAAATAAAATCTAGAAGGATTGAAAATACTTTTGTAGAGATTTATGATGGTTATAACTTTGTGGTCTGTAATGGACAGCCATTAGATTATAGTAAAATCGAAAATATTTTTTTAGAAATTAGCAGTGGTTATTTATACTTTTGTGGATTTTAATGGACAGCGATGAATTATTTTTGTGGACTGATATGGAAAGCAATTTAATCATTCGAGATGTAGGGTGTAGAAGGTTGCTTTTTGCAGATTATATAATACCAAATTTCAGCAAGATTGTATGATATACACTTGATATGATTGGGTGCGTTAAACGAGTGAACAGATTCTTTGATTTTGAGTGAGGTTTTTGCCAGCAATGTTGAGAGATCTTGTTGTTTTGATCAGCATTTCTTAGAGCGTGTTGATGCTCTCATTTTTGATTAATAATTTTACACCAAGAACAATATTTTCAAGGAGTATGCTATACTATGTTTTTTTTTTAGTAAAGATTAAGAGGTTATTATGGATGCAGAGTAATTTACAAAGAGTTTGGTATAAAAGAAGATAGTTTGGATATTACGTTGAGGAAGATGACATCTCTAAGTTGGGATAAAAAACAACATACTATATTGTATTCCTTGTAAAGATTGTTCATATGTATATACTGCTCAATCTAAACATAAAATTAATAATCAGACTAAAAAATATCAATGCATGGTAAAAAATACTGATTAAAATGAAATCTCTCAACACTTCTAGAAAAAACCCCATATTTGACTGCGGTAAAAAATCTAAAACAGACACTCAATAAAACCTAATCTCATAATCAAATAACCTGCTGACTCTTTTCATACTACAATGACATGTTTTTAAATTATTATTTAACTATCGAAATGACTGAGCTGACAAATAAAAATATATTTTAAGTAAGTTTGATGTCATATATCCAAGCAAGGAATCACAATGTTCTATCAGAGAATAATAAAAATTCTTTACAGTCTAGATACCCATCATTTTCAAAAGGAAAACTTTTGAATAATTCAATCAAAGCCTACTAAATTTTTACTGAGAATTTCTAATGTATAAAAATCTGGGACTCAACAATAAAAAAAAGAGTTTTATAAAAATATGTTATAACTAGCTATAAATACAGACCGACAAAATTTTTACACTTAATAAAAATACCCTAATCACTGTATAAAGTTATAATTTGAAGCATAAATTAAATCCAAGTAATTTCCAGCCCCATTATTAGATTATATAATATCGCATTAAATCATGAGAAGATGTGCAACTTTTTTATATACTGTTAAAACAGCTAGCTTGGAACTAATTACCTTTTCATAAGACCCAAGTCACATACAACAATAAAGTTTAAAAAAAAAATTTTATGGTCCTTTAAGCATATTTACAATCTTACTTTTCAGTTTAAAAAATGTTCGACAAAGCTGTATTATAGAAAAAAGCTTTTAATGCTTTCTGGAAAAAATCAGAACTTTTGTAAACCCTCATCCTTACTGCAGAGTATAATAAATAATAATCTGGTGTCTAGGGGATAGGCTAGATCTTCGCCTTGGGTGGCAAATCTCCTAGAGTGGCCCAATGGTAAATGGACCTGGTTTCTATCTTAATGTAAGCAGATTGGTATTATTAAGGTTTTCAGCTGTAAAAACTTAGCTCCAAAACTTTATCAAATGATTAGACCTGTCTGCAACACATAACAGCATAGAGAAATACTTGTTTTTCAAATTCTTCTCCTTCATCCTTACAAGCAAAAATGTCTTGTGAATAACTAATAGATAAATTTATGACACTTTGTCACATTTGTAAACATCTGTCCACAAAATAATTGTCAAATTGATTTTCTACTCATGGGTCAAAATTTTCTGAAGAATTCATTTAATGAGGGTGTCGGTGGTAGGGGATCTGGTCTTGTGGTAACAATAAAAATTGAACAACCTATCATCTGGTAGTCAAATATGCAAAGAAACAATGTACTAGTTTATATGCTGGTTGCTAGAGAAAAATTTTTTCCTGATACCATCTGTTGAGCAGCTTTAGCAAATCTGTAAAAGCAAGGTCGTGCGAGAAACATACCAAAAAGAACAGAGAAAGCACATATGAAAAAGAGAAAAATCCAAGAAAATCTATCAGGAGGAGCTTCATGAATAAAAATCTGCTTCATTTCAGTTTGAGGTTTTCGTGCTAAAAAAAAATAGTATATATTTATCTAGGTCAAATAAATAGATGTTTTTTATAGTGTTGTCCATATACATCTTGCTAATATAATTTTGATTTTTTTGCAACATTTAAGTAGAAAAAAGAAAAATACTAATGTTGGTAACAAAGACTGATATCACACAATATGCCCCTTTGTAATTTTAAAATACATTTATTTTTCATTTTTAAATATAAAAATCACTGTAATTTTATATAGTTGGGGATTGGAAATATGAAACTCTGGGAAACAGTTAAATTTGCATTTCTTCATATTTGTGTTATTTTAGTTAATTTCGACACAGAACTAATAACTTTTTTTTTTTTAGTACTTAGAGTTTCGTGCAAAATTATGTAAAAAATAATATGTAAAAACGCTAAAAAATTTAGAAAACAATGTATTGTTAACAAAAACGACTTTCCTAATTATTAGACGCCCTGCTGGTTTAATCCATGATATCTAAGTTCTGTTTTTACGGTAGATACTAAAAAACCTTTTTGAGATGCTTGCAAATTTTCTAGTAAAAACTGCTCTTACAAACCTTCTTTTTCCCTCTCTTAAAAAAATTGTGTCATTAATGACAACATATCTTTTGGTACAATATTTAATATATTTTTTTTAGGAATATTACATTTTGCTTAAATATTTTATAGCGATAATAGACTGATAGATTTAATTTTGTTGATAACCCTACGTATAAAAGCTATTTATTTATATAATTATTTATATATTATTTATATAAGTTCACCCCAGTATTGTAGCAATCAATGTTAAATTTATTAAAATTAACAAAAATTTACTTTACCTTAATTAAACGGCACCTGGAGAAGTTGATATTTTTGAATGGAAGAATGGTGAGGGTAGTATGTTTTTATCTTTTTTTAAAATCAACTGTATCTTTTTTTTTGCACCTTTGCATTTTTTTTTTTATCTATCGGATTGTATCAAGATGGAGTCTTTCGAACTGAATTAAATTTAGCGAATATTGTTTCAGTTTAAAAAAAAAGTGATGTATTTGAAAAATGTAAGTTTTTTAATAATAAATTATCTGATTTATTCTTACTTATTTATTTTTTATTATTTAGTTTTACGAAAAAATTTTTTCAGCGATGATATTGCGATTGTTTTGATAAAAAGGGTAAAATGTTGAGACAATCTTAATAGATCTTTCTAAAGCTTGCTACATCCAACAAAAAAATTAGCTTCTAAGGAAGTAGAGTTATTAGCAGTCATTGACTTTGAGTTTTTCAAGTCAAAAAAGAGCTACAAATATCAAAATTCGAACCTTCTATTTTAAATGCCTTTTTTCTACCATCCTGTAATTTGGATATTTTCTAATAAGTCTAGAAAAAATATATTGGGTAAAAACATTTAAAAATTTAGAAGGCAATGCACTGCTTATCAAAAAGGGTTTCCTAATTATTAGACATCCTGTTGGTTTAATCCATGGTATCTAGCTTAATTAGTAGGTGTTACATTTTGATTGGTTAATCTCCTAAGTATGTAGCAATTAAGGTTTTTCAGTAAAGTAATATTTCTTTGAAAAAGATTAAGTATTTTATTTCTATCTTTTCAAATTAGAGTACCTTAGATACAACTATAAACAAAGTTTTTGTGAATTATCAGTTAGCAGTTTCGTTTTTTATAAATGAAATAATGTTAGAACATAATAAATTATGTCAAATTTCATAAATATTTTTTTTATCATTATTCTATTATATTTTTCCATTTATATCCTCCGTTGGTTATATTATTAAATAAATAAACTATGATGAAGAAAAAAGTTTACTTTTAATTGTTTAGCTATGTGTATTTAAGCGACCGATCAACAATGGGTAAAATTAATGTAAATAAGCCTTAAAAAAGTTTTATACAAATGCTAAGCCTTGCATCCCACTATTTTATTCATAGAAAATATTTTTGTATATTTTGGTTAAAATAAATTACGTTCCACATGTCATCTTATGTTTATGTTATTTTACTAAAATGTAGGAAGAGTTAAATTTTTATCTTTTATTTATTTATTTATATCATGTTTCAAATGAGTTCTCTCGTCTTTATTTCTCCTGGACAGGATGTCCGAGAGAAAATGATTTGAAACAGACAAACCACTAATCCTATCAGACATTTTCACCGTGCAGCCTAACCATGGTTGTGCTGGGAAGGAAAGGACGGGGAGAAGGAGAGGGAATGGAAAAGAAAAGGAAAGGGAGTAAAGTTAATTCGATCCCTGAAGTTTGAAAAATCTGCTGAGCGGATGCATAAACAGAGTGCGTAATTAATAGTCAAACAGACCTATTATAACAATTTAACAGAAAAACTTCTAGATTAAAAACCAATATTGTCGATAGCCTTCTTAGTTGTGAATTATCAGTAAAATAATACATTTTAATATTTTTCAAGTGCCACCACACTTTTCTATTTTACTTCAAATTTAACTTTTACGTTTTTTTCCTAACTTGAAATATAAAAATCAAATTTAATAAATTTGTAACACAAAAATGCTATAAAGGCTCAGCCCTTTTTAACATTTTTAACATCACTAAATTGGAACAAACTCTATATGCATGCTAATTTTCAAATAGTGGCCCTACTTGAACTTACTACCACTGCATGGTTCTAACATTTAACGTTCTTTCCATTTTAGTTTAATATTTCAACTTTTTACTATTGGACATGGTTTCTAAATTGATCAAAAGATTTTTAAATAAACATTGCTTGCTGGCTGAAAAAAACATTTTGCTTCTCACCAGAGTTTCTGAAATTTTTCTGAAAAAAATGAAGTGTTGGTTATTTTTTTATTTTTGTAATTATTTTACAGAAAAAAACCTGAAAAAATAAAATACAAAGATTAAGTTTACATTTTTCATGGCAAATAAGCAATTACGGAAGTCATTTCGGTCAATACTCTTTGCGTGTCACTCTGTTTACTATGAAAAGAAAGTCATCAACCCAGCTCTCACAGAAAAATGGAAGATAGTGAAATAAGGATAAATGGTTGAGAAATAGTAAATATTCTACTATAGCAACATAATATACTCACCAGATTCATCCATCATAATGTTTTGTAAAGAACCAACTCCGGTAACACTTCTAACAAGATGGTTAAACTAAATAAAAATTAATATTAACATCATTATTGTTCATAAAAAATAAAAGAAATCAAAATATTTCTCAATTTGTACTGTTGGAGTCAATATGCGCGTGTAAAAAAAAGGAAAAGAAAGTATTTTCAAGGTTAACACGAAATAAATCCAGTAACAAGTTCAAATAGATTTTATCTTGGAATAAATGCTTACAAAATCAAGAAAAATTGTTTCATTAATAACTAATATGAATTATTAATTAATCTCACACTAAACTAAAAGAATACTAATTAAAAAAAAAAAAAAAAAAAATCATATTTAATAAAACAGCCATTTAGGTATATTTTGAACTAGTTTCAGCAAAGAAAAAATTAAAAATATTTAAAATTCTAAAATATTTTTTTTTACTCAAATGAAGTCACGACTCCCTACAAAATGTTGGAAATCTTAAATCATTAATACAAAAAAATCGTTCCAGGCATATGCTGCAGTACATAAATTAATTTGTAGAAGACTTGCTAACTGGATTTCTAGAAAGTGTAACATTTTATCTAACAACTTTTTTTGGTTAGTCCTGAAGGCATGATAACAGCAAACAAAATATTAACTTTTAGTATTTTAATGGCAATCACATGATTACTAAAAACATCATCCTGGGCACATTTTAGAAATCCGAGAATATTTCCTATATCTGGTCCTATACCTCCCCTCTCCTCCCTGCGTGTCTTCTTTTGCCTTTAAAAAATTCTAATGGTGGGGCTGTGTTAAGAAAATTTTGCAGTTTCATACCTCGACTTTGGCTGAAACAGTACATCAAAAAGTACCAAACAAAAAATGCGTAGAAGTACATAAACACAAAAAATTCCGTTCGATATCCTTTTTATTGATATTTTTTTGTAAATATGATTTGAAACGGCGAGTTAGAAGAATTTATTTTTCATCAAATTTCCACATGAAGAAAAGCCTAATTTTAAATAACAATTATTGTTTACTTTAGCTATGGGGAATAAGAAAGAGCTTTCAAATAAAAAAGAAAAATAAATCAATTTCTTATGTAGTTTTAAAAAAATACAACAGATGATTTAATAACAACATCTTATTATGTTAAGATAATAATAATAAGCATATATGTACAAATTATAATGATAAATACGTTAAATTTTATTCTTGGGTAGTTCCTGGTTCATCTGTTGTTATTGAAATTTACTTTAATAGAGATTAGATTTGTATTTTCTATTTTTGCTTCGTCTAACCCATGCTAGCATGGAAAATGGACATAAAATTGTATAAGAAGAGGAAAGAAGAAGTTTGAGTATCTTTCACCCTAACTATATTCTACTTCCAACTTTTATCTTTCATTTTATCTTTGAGTTTCTGAGCAAAATTTATAATAGCAGGAAATATTTAAAATCCAGTGTATTAGTATTGCACTATTGTGTTGCACTGTAATACAGTTAGCCAAAACTTTTATCAGGAAATATTTGCAAAAAAATTCTAGTTAGCTGTCTTAAAAATTAAACCTAGATAAATTAACAAATGAAGAGAAGTATTTTTATTTTCTTATTTTCAAATGAATCTCATTTTCCTCACTTAGTTTTATAAGTGCAGGAAAAACAATATTTAACAATACTCACAAAAAACTTATATACAGCATGGTGAGAAGAAACCTATTAATTTAAAATTAAACCTGTGGACGAGAGCTAATTATTCAATAACAATAATTTTTAAAACAAAAACAAATATGTACAGATATATTACAAATATATTACAGCCCAGGTGTTTAAAACCTACTTAAAAAATCAACTGAAATATAAAAATTTACATATGTGGAGTAGAAGTTTAAGTTGATCTCTCAAACTTATCTTTCTAAATAAGATTGCAAGATAATAATTTAAATATAATAGTCGTTTGTTAAATTATATTTTACAAATAAATCCAGAAATTATCCAGATTTTTTCTGGAAAGGTTTAATGGGTTTTGAAATATTCATAAATCCAGATATATTCGGAAATTGATGATCCTTGTGAAAATCAGCAATCAGAGAAAAATACTTAAACTGATAAAACCTTTACTTACCTGGTCAGAAACATACAACATTCTGTTTTTTCGGTCAAAAGCCAGACCAGCAGGGTGATAAAACTTGGCCATCCTTCCAATACCATCCATTTTACCTTTAAATTCGCCTGCTAATGTCTTTACTAAACCTAAAACATATAAAAATAACAGGGTGCATTAATATCCAAAATTCCAGCAAATGTTCAAACTAAAAAAGTTCTCCAGATTTTTTTTAATCAAAAGTCCATGTTTTTCAAGATTTTTTATTAAAACTGCATGTTTTCCAGATCTTTCTTATTCACAATCTCATGTTTTCTCATTTTTTCCTAATTAAATCAGGATGTTTTTTTTTCAGATTTTTCAAAATCCCCTTTTCTTAGAAAATTTTCAACTAAGATGAGTAAAAAAAATTTAAGCCATTTTAAGATTTTTTTTCTGAGATTTTTATTGCAATTAATGTTTTTAATATCCTTGCTAAAATTAAGCGACTTCAAAAAAAAACTAGCGATGAAAAAAGACACAACACGATGACAATAAAGTTAATGTAATTCATTAAGCAAACTGATGAAAAAATCTTTGCGTAACTAATTACTTGAAATATTGGTTCAAAAAATACTATTGTAATTTATTTTTGAAATATCATAATTTCCAAAAAAATCAAACATTTTACACCATAACGTGAATATATTTTATAAGGGCAACGTGTCAACTAAATTCTCCCTAGTATGTGATGAAGTGAATATTTTTCATTCGGACGAAATGATATATGAAAAATTTATCACATGCCACAAAGTAAATATTCAATATGAATGACGTTATTATTTTTTCTTTAACGTAAATAACAAGGTTTATTTATTTCTAAGAAGACTAAAGCAAAAGACAATACAGCTAAGAATTAATCAGACACCTTTTTAATTTTATCTTCTAATCGTCTTAAAATTTTCAACAATACAAACCTTAGTACTCAACCTGATACTTCACTCAGCATGGTGAGATTAATATTTTTTACATCTACCACCCTTAGCTTCCCTCCCTACACCCAGGAATAAGGTTAAACGACTATAATAGTTCTAAATTTTCTTTTGCACCCTTAGGTTAATTTGTTATTTTTTTTTGGGTATTGAATTCATAAAAGAATATATATTTCTCCCTCTACACAAAAATTGGAGGTTACATCTCGTGGTTGATTCCCAAAGTAGCTGATTCTGATAATTGTTACTGGAGGTTTATACAGACAGCACTAACAGCAACTGACTCTCATTTTTTTTTTTATTATTGTTAAAAGGAAATTATTTGATTCAACACACCTTAACTTACTTCCCACATACATTACCACCCACAGTAGAATTCTCACATCCTAAATTTGTAGATTATTTGTGGGTTTTAATTTTTTTTCAGGGTCTCAACCTAACTCAACGTCTTTTTCCATGCACACCCTATAATTCTACTAAGGATATCACAATTTTCTTTTCTCTCAGTTCTCTTTAGGTGATTATTTCACTGGTAGGTTATCTATATACAAAAAAGATAGACATTGCTGGATTAAAAAAGTAGCCTTTACATTTTGCTTCTATAAAAGTTTCACGTTTTCTTAAAATATTATGATCATGATTGTGTGGTATTTCTGAAATTGACAAGGAATTGAATTTCTTTAAAAAGAAATTGAATTTATTTAGAGCATTTATCTATTTATTTTACTCAAAAATCATATTTTTTGGACCAAAATTAGTGCACATCCGTTCTATTAAAAAATGTTTGAAAAATGAAAAACCCTAACCACCACAACACAAATATTTGGATATTTACCTTTAGTCTTACAAGCTTTAGGAATTTATGATTTTTTTTATGTTTTCCTAAAAACATTCATTTTCATTGGGAAAAAGATTTAATAATTTAAAACTTACCATCCATTGTCACAACTCTGATGTCGTGGTTTTCCTGCAAGATACAGAAATAGTATAATTTTAAAAATTAAAGTAAGTGAGGAAAAAGAATTTCAATGCTTCAAATTCAGAACAAATATTTTAAAAAATTAAATTGATTTGATTTTAACTTTGCATTAATTTAGAGTAATAGCAACTATGGTTGAACTTTCATCATTTTCTTATCAAAAATAAAAAAATGGATAATTTTAAATAAATTCAAGTAGTTTTCTGGGAACCTTTCAAAAGTTCTTCAAGAATTCAAAAATGCTTTCAAGGAGTAGAAAAATGTAGCAACTTATTATTAGCAAAAGATTAATGATTAGTTTCGAAATTAAGTACACAGAATATTTTGTCCATGAGAACTAGAAATTATTTTTTTTGCTGCGCCATATTCCTGGAATAAACCCGCTAGTCTGCAGTAATTTTTGCCATAATAAGCCACTTAGCCTACAGTAAATACTTGATATCATCACAGCAACAGACAAAAAGGGTTTTATTATATTTTATTTTAGCCAAAAAAAAAAATTACATAGAGCAATAATATTAAGTAGGAATAAGCCTTAACATATTCAATTTAATACATTTTCTCAAAATATTCTTGGGGTGCTGAAATAAATCATTTCAACAGACCCTCATATAAGACCTAAACTTGCAGAATTTAATGATTTTTTCTAGAAAAGAAAAATTTTAAATTCGATTTTTTTGTACTTATTAAGCCTGGGGCCCGGAAACAAAAACCTTGCCAAGAGCCAATATAGGTAATAAATAAAATACAAATCAAAATTTTGGAAAAATCACAAAAAAATTACTTTTAGTCCTTTTACGAACATATTTCAAGTCATTGTAACCTTAACATTTTGATCAAGTCCAACATCTTAATTTAAATTCATAATAGAGTCCTATCTATTACTAAAATTTTTTAGTTTTCTTCAAATTTGGATGAGATAATTTACAAAACGATTCACAGATACTTACAAATTCACAAACATACAGTAAATGATAGTCAGGATCAAAATAAAGCCCTTCAGGAAAGTGAAAAGTCACATGAGCAGGTTGTTTATCCAAGCCAATCTCAGAACCAAACCCCTGACCAGCAAGAGTTGTTACATCTCCTGTAAAAAGCAGTTATATTAATGAAAAATTTAGTATATCAAAAATTTTATCAATCCTTAGACCCTTACCTGAATAAATTTTTATCTAAACCTAACATAATAACATACATCAAAGTTTAACTTAAAGTCTAGGTTAACTCATAATTTATAATTGCAAATATTTCAATTCAATTTCAAAAGTTTAAAAAGTGTTTGCGTACAAAATGCTTATACTCACTAAGTTTTATAGAATCTTAATTAAAAGATATGTCTTGGAGATTAAGCTCACTTACCAGTGCTTAGTTCCAATCTTCGTATTGCATGATTATACTAAACAAAACAAATATTGGCAGAAACTTTTGAGGATTACCTCTCTAAATATACACATTTCCATGAAATGCACTAGAATCACTCAATAATTTAATGACCTCAACTTTTTAACAGAAACCACCTAAACTAATCTTTCGATTGCTTTGATTTTCAAAAATAAATTAATTCTTAGAGAGAAAAACATGGAAAAGCAATAGTGCAATAGTGTTTAATAAATTGATCTAATATTTAAAAAATTAAAAAAAGTATATATATTTGGTTTGAGTTAACAAAAAAAAATTCAACCAATTTTTGATGATGTCCTTTATGTTACCTTTTTAAAGTCAAACATATTGGTGATAATTGCTGCCATACAGCACTACAGCATTAAGTTAGAAGAAGGGTAGAGGGAAGGATGAGTTAGAAGAAGGGTAGAGGGAAGGATGAGATGGAAGAAGGGTAGAGGGAAGCATGAGATGGAAGAAGGGTAGAGGGAAGGATGAGAT
>JAUZNK010093846.1:0-12325 GCA_035046665.1 Euphysa ruthae | reverse complement strand
ATTGCATTCTGTAGCATGTTCCAGTAATAGCTTGCCATTTTCATTTGTTACATTGTGATAAGTGTGACGCACCTTATCCGACCCAAGCTGTGCGTTGAAATCACCGCACTCAATAACCACATGGTGCTTGGGTATCTCATTGACCGTGTTCGAATGAGTTTCATAGTGTGCTCCTGCGTCATCATGGAGTTACCACTAAAGGTAATGACTAAGATTCTTTTGTTAACAGGTCTTATTTCTGCGAGAACGCGTTCCACACTTTTACCCACAAAGATGCCTACTCCCCCACAAGCTGCTCTATTTGAGCTGCTCCAGGCACTATTTGTGATAAGAGTGCAGTTCTCTAGTTCTTGTATACGAGTGGGTTCATCTTCATCATGCACAATTTTGTGGTCAACAATACCGAGTATATCAAGTTTGCATTTTTTGAAGTTGTTTGCTAGTTCATATTGCTTGTCTTTCGTTCTAATTGGTCTTGCATTAAAAGTTGCTACCCGCTTGTAGGTTTTGCAACTTAAGAATTTCTCCTCACTGTTGTTGCTCTCCAGTACTCCCCTTCCAGTCGAGTTCAACCCTTGAAAATTAAGTAAGATCAGTCGGATTTAAGGGAGCACCTTCATATATCCCATTTGCTACAGAACATGCCTGAACATCGAGGAGTGGGTTTGCAGGGGCTTGTACCCTGGTGCTGTATTCGTGTGTATTCATAATGAAGTTTCGGTTGCGCATTGCATAAAAGCATGGGGCGCTGCTCCACAGACACTTATTATATTCACGTAATGAATACGATAAGTGTATTAACTTTACTTCTGCAACTTCATGAGATTTTGATATTTTATTTAATTAATAAAAAGAAAAAACATTAATCTATATTTTTGTATAAAAATTAACCATTGAAGTTCAAATGATCTTGAATCGCACCATAGTTTGTTTTAGAGAAATTATTTTCTGTTATAAGGAAATTTTGGAATAAAGGTGTGGAGAGGTTCAACTTATCTTGTGTTTAAAGTTTGCGGTTGTTGAAAGACTTCACTATTGGATGTTGTTTAAAGGAGCATTATCTTTTCCGATTCTCGTCTCCTTACTTTGAAAATAGTCTCTCATGTTTTTCTTGCTGTACATAGCATATACATATGTTGAAGGCTGTTGCTGATAAAAACTAATGTTAAACGATGACGTGCTCTCTGCCTTTCTAATGAAATAAATCAATCACAAACTATAACCTTTTTAAACATAAGATCAAGTAAACATTTTTTAGCTCTCTGGATATAGTTCGCAAACCTAGTAAATATGAACTATAATTTTGTAAATAATTCATCTATATATATATATTCTGTGTTTCGGCTAAATCAATCTCTCTATCTTTTTGTGCGTATAACGGGGCCACGATGGAAATCTTGTTGTGACAGAAATTTTTCTGCCTATCCTTGCCACCATTTGTTTTTTATTTTAGTTTTTATCCTTGTTGTTGTTTTTTGTTGTCTATTATCTTGTCTTGTAAATTTCATGACATGTGCTTATATGTTTGTGGTAGAACAAATACCTGTTTACTTAAGGAAATTAACTGTTTTTGATAAAACCAAACTAACTACAATCAAAGTAACTTATTTCTATACATGTAGCCTGTTTATAGTGACATGGTTACATCTCTCCAAATTTTCTTACGCTAACAGTGATTAATATACAATATAGCAGTAAATGGAAATAAATTCTCTGTTGACAGTATTGAAATTAATTTTGATTTGGTTTTGATCTATTGGAAAAATAGACAAGAGCCAAATGGCGCGAACACAGTTGCAAGATCTCTAAACGCATCTAACCGTGAAAAATCAAAAAAACTGACATAACACATGACATAATACGTGCTTTATGATATAACTTAATGATTAAACTTTTTCCTTAGAACATAACCATTTACGTTTCTTGGAGTAGTAGTGTAGTAGAGGTGCCTATTTTAAACACCTGTCACCTCTTCGCTGTCGTTGCAACCGTGAACTATAGAAAATAAAAGAAATGATTTTATGACATATCGCATCATATATATATATATATAAATAAATTATATAAATAAATTCTTTTAAATTAAAAATATGTTTCAATTTAAAACATTCTACTGTTCATAAAACACCCGTTTTTGTTTAAAAACACGAAGTTAAATATTAAAACGATAGATGTTTACGATCAGTCTGATTGAATGTTTATGATTCTTTTTTTAAATGTTAAAAATTTCGACGACATCGTTATTATTGAAATTAATTTTGCTTCGGTGTTGATTTGATAACTAACAACAGATAGATGTTCGCTATTGTCTCGATTGCATTATTCTCTACTGTTGAAATGTTATTAATAAAGAAATGGAGATGCGAGACAAAGTGTGAAAAAATTGGCACGAGTTTGGGCACGAATTTTCTGCGTGGTCAGCAAAAAAAAAATTCTTACTATAAAGAATTTTTGCGTTACTGCCAAATGAGCTCCAGCTCATTTGCTCATTCAGCTCGCTAGGCTTGCTTTTTTGCTTTCGCCATGATAACAAAACCGAGTTATAAGTAGCCGGGAAATAGAACCTACCGGCGAGTATAGTTGAAGTGAACCCAAAAATTCAAATCGTTACTCTAGTATTACAGTTTGATAATATCATATTCTCCGTTACAGTTGCAAAAATTTCGAGTAATGCTCACCATCTCAGGGGAAAGATTGTTCAATCAACCGTAGAATTAAAACATGCTTTCTTTTTTAAATTCAAAAAAAAAATCAGGTATCAAGAAATTCATAGCAACTTTCAAAAAAATATGTCAGTTTTTTATAATTATAAGAGAAATCGGGAATGGAATAAAAAACAAAGTACTTCGTTTTTAATTATTTTATTTGCATTTTTGTATTTATGGAGTATTTACGGTGGGTTTTATAAAATTAGTGAAAGATGGGAATTTTCATGGATAATAAAGAAACTAGATGTAAACAGGGGATTAAATTCTGAAATATTTCGTTTTGTGTTTACGAAGAATTGGAAATATTTTACGGAATACCAAAAAAGCGTAAAGATTGTTCAAAATGACTGCGATATGATTTGGTCAAAACAAGAAGCTATTCCATGGTTTAAGAAACCTGCACGAACAGATTTAGATGCCAGTTTTATAAGTAGCTGGGAAATAGAACCTGCTGGCGAGTATAGTCGAGTTATATTACAAACTCAGTTCATTAATAAAACTATAAAGTTGGAAGGTGGTGATTATTGGAGGTGTTTTGTAACAGGTAAAACAGCTGTACCAGTTATGAAACAAGACTTAGGCAATGGTTCTTATGAATTCAAATTCTTACCAATGTATAGCGGGGATTATTCTTTAAAACTATCGTTAGAATATACATTATGCGATGGAATAAAGCAACCCCCTGTTGATTGGTTTATAAAAGGTAGGTTGAAATTTTTAGTTTGTCTAAATTCATTATATATTTCCAGAAATTTCTGCTTGATAGAGACAGTTTTTAAGTGCTAATTTCAATCCTGGGAACAGATTGAAGATGTATACCTTTATCCAGGGGCAAAAATTTGTGTATGTCGCCACCTCTTTCCAGGCGTAACCATATATAGTTAATGAGTAAGATGTGATTTTAAAGCAGTAAGTCTCCTCTCCCACTCTTGGCCAAATGTAAATAAAAGCTCTAAAAAAATGATTTCTGAGTTAAGGTATTGAAATCTCAGGGGTATATAAGCAAGAAATAGAATGATTTTTCGATATACCTCGGCTAAATCTATCTGTACTTGGGTACTAACAGTTGTTTGATAAACTTCCAGAATCAATTAGTTCAAAATTGATAAAGGGTTCCCATTTGAGTTCAGCTACTCTATTAAAATGATTAAAAATTTTTATTTTATCAAAGTTTCTATTAATTCTATAAAGCCTCGAAATCTTCAAGATCTTTTATATCTACATTATAAGAACCTGAAACTCTAATTATTCAAATCGTTGGATCCACTTAACCTAAAATATATGCTTAATATTATTACGAACAAAAATTTTTATAACTTAGTATTTCTTGGTCAACTGCACATTTAAACTTCCTGGATTGATTAAAACAATAAATCCATTAGCTTAAATTTATTAGAACTCCAATTAGCTTGAAATTAAATTCTAACAATAACAAAGAAAAAAAACTTTCTTTAACTTTTTGACTGAAATTAAGTCGACATTAGGTTCCTACCACTGCTCTGAAAATTTTCCCAGTTTTCAACATAAATATTTAATGTTTATTTTTGTAAATATTGTAGTTTCCAGGGATTTCTTTTTGCGAAAATATAATTTTAAACCTTTTGTTACACAAATTTTATTTTTGCAAATGAGCAATTTGCCATGTCAACATTACCTAATTTGTTCAAATTATTAACATTTTCTGTAATTAATTTTGAATTTTTTTTACACTATTTAGAACAGCCTTTTTGAGATTTTACCCTGGGTGGGGATTATAAAGTAACTGCATTTCAAAAAATCGATTGTATATACCGAATTTTAAAAAATGTCATTGATTTTGCTAAAATGAAATTTTAAATTTTTTGACGTTAAAGTACTTTAACTGGTCGGCTAACAAGCAAAAAGCTCTTTTATGCAAACCTAAACTAATGTCTGATATATCGCTTGTGGGATGCATACGGTATACCTATATAAATCTGACTTAAATGAGTGGTTTTATTTGTAGGAAACGTTCAAGGTAAGGAACAAAAGCAAGGAATCTTATTTTCAGATATACCATTCATCAATAAGCCGTTGTGGTCCGGTACAGATGTCCCATTTAAAGTTCTGCCTCCAAGAATCAGCAGACAAGGTAAACAAGAATTCGTTTTATTGGGTAACCCATAAGTTTTATTTTGTTTTCTCAATAAAATTCTAGAAAAAAAAGATTATTGATTCCCTTTATTATATTCTATAAGCACCTATAGAGTTAGGAGCACATAAATGGGTGACCTTTACCCACGTCCAGTATTCAGAAACCCTAGTAATCGTGAGAAATGCGTAACTAGTAAATCAAATTCGTTAGTCGTACTTTTAATTTTTGATATAGCTAAGCACAAAAATTTTGAAATTATTTCTCCCGAATTATGCCCTATTGCAAAATATAAAAAAAAAAAAAAAACATTAAATATGTGAAGTCACAAGGGCCATTTTGGGTAAGTTTGGGTAAATTTCATTTTTGTTTTAGTTCCAAGGTTTGCTTAGATTACTAGAGGATTTGGTACCTATGATTCAAAAGGCATAGTTGACAATTTTAGTAAAAAAACAAACTAACATTCGAGTTCGAGATAACGACCTTCAAACTTCTTGCTAACGCGCTAACCTACTTAATACATAAATTTGTTTTATAGACATGGAGCATTTGCTTGATAAAGCTTGTATGGTTAATCAAGATAAATGTAAGCTACTTTGGAGTGGCTACGGAAGTTGGTTAAATAAAACATCTTGGGAACCTTTGTGTTGTAAGTTTGTACCGTTTTTTAAAGTTCTAATCCAAAGTTAAAATTTGGTGGAGCTTTTTATATATTGCAATGATAATTACGAACTTTGTACAAGTAATGAATAGATGGCAACAATAAAAATTTTATAAGCTTGAAAATACTTGAACTCCTTTTATGTTTTTATCCATTTTTACGTGACCTAAATTGATAAAATAACGAACATAACACAATGTACTCATAACTCAAAAAGCGAATATACTAAAATTACCACATAATAACAAAAAATTTCTATCGAATTTAAAATCAATTTATTAACAAAAAATTTACATTTTACGAGTAAATTGACCAATTTCGGGCGTTAAATCCACTCCAGGAATGCCAAATATGACAGAACTGTTGTTTTTAACTTTTTAAAAACAAAATCTAATTTTGTCAATCTCGTTCCCAGGGCTTCCTTTCTACTTCTTTTTTATTTTACAGAGGAAAATTCTAAAAAGTGTCAAACCGATGATAAAATTTTTGTGAATAAGTTACGTTTTTAGACCTGAACCTCAAGCACAATAAAATATTTAAAATGATTCATGCACAGTTTTGACAAACTTAGATAAACTATTCTTGAGGGAAAATCTTAAAATATCATTTCTGGACTTCATTTTACTTCTTTCTGGGTGTTTGGGATGAAAAAATAGCCGACATGGCAAATTATTAAAAAATGATATCGCTTTTTAGGATGTAAATTTACATCAGAACTTCTTCAGGAAATTTGTCTGGACCATGGAAAACATTAAATTTGCAAGCTTACTTTATCTGATATATTCTTAACAACATGAATTTGGACACTAGTGGAAAATTATTCTATAGTGAAAAATGAGATAACACTGTTTCCACTGATAACAGTTCAAGTCGCAACTCGTCTTTTAAATGTTTTTTTCTTAATTCAGCTGTTTAATTCCGAAAATCAGCGATATTTCTATTTTTAAAAAAAAAAAAATAATAATTTATTATTATTTTTTATATAGAATTTATTTAGATAAAATTTAATAAACAGTAACATTATTACTGGTCCTCTGTGATAAAATCTAAGTATCTTCTACGAGTCATCACATAATTAACTTTTTATTTTTCTCAACGAAGCAATTTTAATATCATTTTTTTTATCAGTTATTTATGAAAAATATAATTTGAATTTTTTGAAAAGGTATTTTTAACCAACTTTTGGTTTGGAAACAAAAAACTAGAATTTTCAACCTCTAGTTTATTTTAACTTCAATCGTAAAATAACAAAATAAATTTAATAAACAGTTTCCAAGAAAATTTTAAAAATGGCAATATTCGACCTAAAATTCCGCATTAACTTCAAAACCACAAGTGATTCCAAAAGGCAATTGATAGTAATCAAAGATAATTATGATGATAAGAAAAAAAGGGGTGAAATATAAGCACCATACTCTTATCTCTCGCTAAATAAACTATCAAATAAATAAATACAAATAAATTTGATTGTTTCATGGGAGGAATCGAACCTTCGATCTTATAATTCATAAATACTTATTTCTTAAAAATCCTATGATATTCTTAAAAGCTATCTAACCAGCTTGATATGTAAAAGTATCTTGAAGCGTTTACATCAAGGACTCGAAACAATATTTAGTAATTTGAGTCAATAATTTTATCAGAAAATTCACCACTTTTATCAGAATCTTTTGTCAGGAGTCATAATAAAGCTGCAAGTAACATTTCTGTGAAATTTTTTTTGCTATGCCACTGAGCTGAGTGCCTGACCTTGGTTTATTTTTGTAAAGCAGTAATTTCTTACCCTCAAAGTATAATTTTTTTCCAGAAAATTTGATATATATTGGGCGAAAATGTAAAACGTAAAACTGTAGATAATGTGTGGAGAAAAGTGTTTCCTTTTTCCAAAGTGCTTGATTTGACTTGTAGTTTTAATCTCTGTCCGTTGGGCAGGAGTCATTTGCTTTTCGCAATAATTATAAATTTTCACTTGATTTCCTAAAATTGAAGTTAATCTCCAGTTTTTTTGTACTTTTATATTTGTTCTATATTTTCTGATCAAATCAATATTTGCTAAATCCACTGTTATTCCTTTAAAAATTGGCTAAGCATATATATATATATGTATATATTTTTTTTTATATTTTTTAATTTTAAGCTTCAAAATGCAAAAGTTTCTGCAGCGGCTAAATATGACTGAGGAAAATTTTTAGGGTAGAACTGTCCATGGAGGGCAATTGCCTGAAGGGAGATTTTCCGAGAGGTAGTTGTCGTAATACCAAATTCTATAGAGGTCAAACTTGCAAAATATATTAGATTAATATACAGTTAGAAATCTTTTAAATAAACATTCTCTTGAGTCATACTTTTATACATAGTTACACTAACTACAATAACATCGCGTAGTCACGCATGCATAGCTACATGAAAAAATTATCAATATAAATAAAGATTCCCATCCTCACTTAGCCGTAAGCAAAGATTATAAATTTCAATGTCAAGCAACATTATATATAAACTAATACATACCCATACTAGTCAATTACAAAGCATCCTTAGCCTATTGCAAGCCTAACAAAGCTATTAAAACATTTTCAATGAGGATTTTCTCGTTTAACACCCTTTTTTTTCAATAACTTAAAGTCTTAAAATTTCAGTGACGATATAGACGATATGCAGTTTCAAGAATTTGCATGCAGCTTGTGTTGCTTAGATCTAATATAATATAATTAACAACTAATCATGCATTTATGGGGCCTTTTCCACCTACTTGTTTTGACGAATTAGATCATATCACATCGCCATTATACCACATTATTAACACAATTATTAAACAAAGCGTTTTTCCATGTCAATAGAAAAATTCGCGACGTGTGTCCAGTACCAAAAACTAACCAAACTAAGGAAGCAAATGACTATCAAACTATCTTTCTTCTCCCTCTTCTTTCCGAAGTATTCAAAAACTGGTTATGAAACAACTGCGTAACTTCATTTACTGGTTTTATTCGTGGACATTATACTAACACAATTCTGACAAAACTGCGGGATGACATTCTAAGATCAATAAGAAGAGAAAAAATGACTTTATTAATCTTCGGCAGATTACTCCAGCGTTCGATACAGTAGATTTTGAAATACTATTGACAAAACTCCATAAAATCTGTCTGTGACTTGATACATGACACAGAAAGTGGATGCCTGCATTTTCAGATTACACCGGTTTATATACAAAGCCAAGAAACTTTGAGCAATGTTCAGATTTGATCAGTAACGACATTCGCACATTAACACAATGGTGTAAAACAAACAACCTCATCTTTAATCCAACAAAAAACCAAAACTGTTCTTTTACATATACGCAATATTGGCTAAAACAACTTGAGCGCATTTTGCCATTTATAGCGAAAAACAATTTGCCGAAACTTTAATTCTTTCAAAAATGAATTACGGAAACACTGTAACAAGAAACATGTAAGATTACCTTGTTAAGAAGTTGCAAACTGTAACTGGGTTTGTACTAACAAAATATGGTTCAAATAAAGATGTAATTAAACTGAAATGGCTCTCGGTGATCGAGAGACAAGAACACAAAATTGCAAAATTGACCTATAAAGCACTCAACTTTGAAAGTTGGCCCAAATACTTAATGGTGGTCAATAGGAACAACTAACTCACGAAATGGAACATTGTCAAACGTTGGTCCGATTGCTAGTTCGAATGTCAAAGATACTTTTCAACACCAGCTTATGCAAATATTTAGCAACCTCCCAACTAAAGCGCAACATTCAAATACTTTTGAAGAGTTTTCAAAATAGGACGAAAAACTAAAATTGTAACTTTAGATATGCCGGATAAATGTTATTTATTTATTGTATATGCCTTTCAGATAGGACCACTTTCGTTTTTTTAATTGAGGAGCTTTGATTGGTTAACCTGGATACAATTGACCTGCCTGGATAGATCACTTTTTTGGAAATGGGGAGTTTTGATTGGTTAAAAAACCTGGATATCAAAGGAAACTCCGCCTTGTCCGATTTAGGCTGAGAAAATATTATTTAACAATTTCCCAGTGTTCTTCTCACAATTTTCTTGATTGGAATCATCGCCCAGGCTGTCTTTGATTAGTAGCCTGGGTCTTATCTTTCCTAGACTACAAGCAAATATTAAAATAAGAAGAATGTTATCCCAAAAAGCGATATTTTCAGCGTGGCATCTTCTCGAAGAAGTTTGTTTGAAAAAGTGAAAGCTGGTTTTTAAAGCAACTCTTTGTATACTAAGATTTGAAAGCAAAAGTCAGAGTAATACTGGTAGAAGATATATTTGATCATGTGGCAGTCTGATAAGGTTAATAAATACAAAAAACTTGGTCCCCTTGGTCTAGAGAATGAGGCCAAATCACAAAATCAAAATGAGACATTATTAGAATTTAGGTAAGAATAAAAACTTTTATTATTAATACTTGCTAATCATAACCTTTGCTTGTAATGTGAAAATAGGCTCTTAAATATGAATAACTGTTATGATAACCTTAGTCACAAAAGAATTGGTGTTGCAGTATAGAACGAAAATCTAAAATAATATATTTTAATATTTCTCTTATATATAATTAGGTGTGTTTCTAAAACAAATTCTGAAAAAAAAAAGGATCTGAAAAAAATATTGAATATTGTAATAATAACAATGATATTGAATATTCAGGATCAGCTAAAACGTTGCGCATTGTAGCTTAAACATGAATGATCATTACATGCTTCAAATTTTTATAGCATATTCCTGATAAATAGATAGAGGGTCGTCTGTGAAAACAATTTTTAGATAGGTATAACTGAAATATAATACAATATTTACATAATGGTGGATTCCACACCCTATTTTGGACGTTTACACGCTGATTTTTTGTTCAAGCAAATCCGAAAATGCAATTTTCTATTCGCAGACCCTGGTTTATACCATAGCAAAATAAATATGTGTGAAAATTTCAGAGATTTTTATCAATAATTTCAAAAGTTTTCACGTTTTGGAAAAGATGACTTTGAAAAAAAGCCTGTTAAGTAAAAAATATGTAAAAAAAATAAGCCTAAAATAATGCAGCACCATAACCTTCTCCTTCTTTACCATTATTTTTGTCTTCAAAACCCTTTAACTTGTTTCTCAAGTTTTTTCGTTGAAAATTTGTTGACTCCTTTGATTTATAATCCATTATACGCATTTGCTCACTATCTTCTAATATACAAAAAATTTCCGTAAACGTTTCTGAGTCAGTCAGCTCCACAACCTCTTAGAACATTATGCTAGAAAATATTTATAAATCATATTTTATGTATTTTTATATTGTCTATACACAAAATTGAAAAAATGAAATTCAAACTTGGTTAAAACTCTGCGTTCTGTAGCACAACGAGTAATTATGAAAAAAAAGGAGTTCCTGGAGTTTAGGGCCCGATTAAGAATTTTTTTTGTATATTTATATACACGGTCCGATTCAAAAAAATTTTATTTAAAATAAAAAATTTAATTTCAAATGGCTTTATAAAATTTTTAAAAATTTTCGAGGATTAGAAATTGAAAAGTCCTCAATCAACTTAAAATTTCTGACTTGAAAACAGATTAACGAGAATTATCGAAAGTATGCTAAATTTCTTCAAGAAACGCTTTTAACTTTTATTTTTTAAACTTAGGAACCTTTAAATTGCAGAATTTTTATTAACAAATTAGTATTAATATTTATTAATATTTACAAGTGTAATAAAGTTAATTTTGTTTAAAAAATATTTTTGAATCAGATCGCAAACTCTAGGATACACCCAAAACATTTCAAATTTTCAGAGTAGATTTATAACAAGTAGCTAGATCTCCTGTGATAAAATAAGGATCATTGGATTTTTATATTTTAAATTTTGCAAGAAAAACTAAAATAGGAAGAAGTAGGTCAAATATATGTACATAGAGTCGAGTCGGTTTTGAGAAAAAAAAAAAAAACAAACCGTTTTAAAAAAGACCAACAAAAAAATATGTCTAAAAACAATCAAGTTCTCCATAAACCTCTTCTTCTTCAACACTGTGTTTTAAAAAACGGTGTTGCTTCATCAGCAATCATATTTTAATACTTACCCCGGTACATGAGAGGAATTCTCAACGTTTTAAATGAATGCGGTCCACCACCAGAATGTTATACCGAAAAGTTTTATTTATTGAGAAGACTATGAACATAATGAAACTCATGGATTATAGATCCAAAAACTACCAAAATATATAGAATAGATAGGTGTCAAGGTTTTGGGGACTAAAATTTAATATAAACTCTGACTGATTGTTATTGCTCCATGCGCTGTGTTCCATGTATTCATTTGGCTTGACTTGTTGTTACTATTTGTTATGATATTGTTCTATCTTTAAAAATCAGATAATGTAAAACACGTGTGTAATATTAAAATATTAACAAGAGTATTTTCAATGTTTAAGCTAGTAGTAAATTTCTCAATGTTTGAAAAGGGGCTCAGAGTAAATAATATAGTATTTTCTTCAAAGTTAGAAGTATCGGTATTTAAAGTGTTCAAGGGGCAGTAGTTTTTATTATTATCCTAAGAATGTTTGAAACGTTTTAGGGGGCGTGGATTTGAAAATGAGCCCGGGTTGGAGGGGCTTGAATTTGAATTCCAAACAGGACGATTTAAATTTGTATTACTACGACAAACACGTGCAAAATGTCCGATTTTATGACAAAAATTACATTGTTGTTGTTCAGCTGGACATGGTATATTGTGTGGAAATGGGCCTCCACATCGGTAAAAAAATCTGTTATTGTTCGTATACAGTGGATTTGGATTAGCAGGGGGCATATAATAATTATTCTTACCGGATGAATTT